>JAHWFP010021221.1:0-36017 GCA_023313725.1 Lithobius niger | reverse complement strand
AACATTTTGGTTCAAAGCATTATAAAACCTTCTGGCTTCATACCCTCGAATTATTTTATTTTGAATTATTACGTAATTCACAATGTACAACAATTCGTACCAATGGCTATTAGGGTAGTAAAACAAGACGTAGTTGTGATAAGACAATACTAATTATGTGTCTGATTTCATTCAATAAAACTTAATAAATAATAGTGATAATAATAATAATAATAATAATAATAATATTAAAAATAATAATTTAACCAGTCATGTAAGCATAATGTGTACATTAAGCAAGAAATCTTTTGACTTGTTTGTGCACTGAAAAGTGTTGCATAAATACACTTTTTATATACATAAATAATAACATTGGATTATAATATAAAGTTAGGTAAAAAAGTCATGGTTATATTTTCAGATGTATGATTCAAGTAGCCAGTGTTTAATCTGTTTTTTTTTCTGTTTCGAGGCTCCAATTTAGTCCTCAGGTCGAGGGGTATGTTATTAAGGATATCTGTAATTTGGTAGGATAAAGTTCTTTTACCGTAGGAGTTTTGCCACAATGGAACAGCAAGCCAATCAGTCTTATTTCTAAATGGTCAGTATCTGATAATCTATCTTAAAGAAACACCTGGTTATGATATTAAGACGATATAAGTTATAGAAGTCTAAAAGTTTATTATTTTTATAAATTTCCTTGGTGTATGCAATGCTGCCATTACCAAACAGTGCCTGTGCGGCCTTGTTAAGTGTTTTTTTTTTTTTTAGTTTAAGACATAATTCGCAGTGGTGCAACCATAAATGGTGCATGGTGCATAAATGGTGTTATTAATAATAATGAGACAATTTTCATTGCTGACGATGCTCGGAGGGTTTTTTGGAAAATTTTTTTACGGTACATTGTTTACATTTTAACATATAAATAACGTGTAGAATAATTACTTATTTAGTCATTTCATTTCTTATATAGTGTATTTATGTTTAAAATATTAATAATGATGATATTAATCGAATTTTTTAATTAATTTGCACTAAACTCCAAGGAGTCTTTGTGTGCTAACATGTAAAAACCACAACAGTTCATTTTTGCGTACATCAATGCACATATGAAATTAAAAACATTACTTTCATTTACATGACACAATTAAGTTAATAAGTACAAATTAAGAAGATGACTAAAGTAAAACTAAACTAATGTACATTTTTAAAGATGCAATGAGTAACAACTTGCAATGTTAAAATGTACAAAGTAGTATCAGGATAAATAATGAATTCGTAAAATGCAAAATATTCTCAATCAGTAAGCTAGTATTTCTATCCATCAAAAGTTTGTACAGCTCAATAATTAACACACATACATAATAATTTACATAGGTAATAATAATAGTTTATTGTATAGTTTTTAACACTACATTTTATTAATGTAAATATATAACAGTCATTGTACGTGCTAGATTCGTATGTCTAGTACATACATTCATCTGAAGTAGCTAACATGTGTATGACTGAATACGTCCAAGTCTCACAAACGAGAAGCATGATTTCAGTCGAACTGTAAATCGATTTGTGAAATTACAGTTTATGAGTAGGATAACGTTGTAACAAATATTCCAATTCAAAATATAAGCTGCTCCTGGACACAGTGATAGATCCACAAATTCATAAAATGCACTAACATATTTTAATTTTCGAAAGATTTATTACTTTCTTGGTCACAAAAAAACACTTGCGAAAATGCATAACACAGACGTATTTACAAACACAGCCTGCCATGCCGCCATCTTGGAGATCTCCAAGGTGGCGGCATGGCAGGCCACCATGTTTGTAAATACGTCTGTGTTTTTATGCATTTTCGCAAGTGTTTTTTTTTGTGACCAAGAAAGTAACAAATCTTTCGAAAATTAAAATATGTTAGTGCATTTTATGAATTTGTGGAGCTATCACTGGGTCCAGGAGCAGCTTATATTTTGAATCCTCCCATCTCCACAAAATAATCTCGTCTTTTGAAAATATTCTAATATTTATTTGTGTTCATGTGTTGATGTTTGTAGCGATTTTAAGAATACAGCACGAAAAAATAAAGGCAACTGTTTAGTTTTAATTTTATTTTAAACCATTAAACCAACCATTTGCCTAGGAAAAACGGCTGCTGCAACAGTCCCACCTCTTTTCTCCCATCTAAGGTAGCCCATCTAAGGACGACAGCATATACCACAGATCATGGAAGTTGCCGCTTGCAAGTGGTTTTTAGGAGGATTTGAGGAAGTAGGCCATGACCATCATAATAGATAACAGATAATAAATGATGCCTCATGTTTTGCTTTTGCGCATTGCTACTGTGAGATGATGGTACTTCGCTAGGTTGTGGTATTAATAAAGTAGGCAACATTGTTTTAAAACAAACACAGACTGCACCTTTAAATCTGCATAACAATGAACAGTTTTGAAGTGTTCTGATTGTTGTAAGGCCTGGCGTCTATGACAGAGGGCTGCAAAGCCGTTTCTAGTTAGTTACAATTCAAAGCAAAAATCAGTAGTTGGATTGCATATAAATCAATTTATTGACCACGGTATTGCTACTGGTTACAAATAAAACGAAATTGAAATAGGAAATGTGCTCTGTATTTTATTAATTTACAGTAAAAAAAAGTACAGCATGGAAAAATCTTATGAACTGTGCCTTTATATGAAAAAAATATTGAAAAAAAAGAAGTGTGCATCGTATAAATGCAGCGAGATTCTTAAGTGATTTTTTCGTAAATCGGCACACTATAGTTTGTTCCACATTATGTTTTCAGAAAAGTGACTGGATGACGACTCGTTTCCTTGCACTAAGAGTGCAAAAACATGTGGATATCACACTCGGAGACTCAACAAACTTACTGTTATAGTTTACGAATGGATGTTTATGGATTTTTGCACTCGTAGTAGAAGAAAACCTGGCGTCATACAGTCAATTTTCTGAAAACATAATGTGGAATGAAGTATAATGGCAGCGGTGATTTTCAACAATATTAAGCAGCAGCCTAAAAAAATTGTTAGCAATAAAAATTTGTTATTTTACGAGAAATTAAGCTTTCATGCCACATGATCAGTAATTCGCATTAATAAGTCCAATAAGTCCAATAAAGGAAAAAGGCTCATTTTCAATTTCCCTCATTTTTGATTAGTAAACAGCTTCTACTATCATAAATTGCAGCTACTTCTGACATTACATATCGAACAGAGTGATTTCAGAAGCTATGAGCCACATACATTTTTGTGCTCGTATTAGAAGAATAGGTTTCAAGAAACGTACGTAAAGTCAGCAAAATGACTCCCGAGTATAACACATTTAGCCAACTTTGAGGTTAGCCCATTGAGGAGCAACGTCATTGTTTTGTCACGCTGCAGGAGTAAAGGTGGTTGTTAAACAATATCATTTCATCATATTTGATGAAATAGTTTGTGAGATAAAAATATTTGAAATACGTGATTTAACATTATCTGCCATCACAAAAGCCTACCATAATAATTACCAGAACGCACAATGCTACAATTTCATTTACACAAACTGTTTGAACAGTGCAAAGAACTACATACGACGCTTTCTGAAGTGCCTTAATCTAGAGAATAAAGTTAACATAACATTAAATGCTTGAAGAAGAGACAGTCCGGTTAACAAACCAGTTACTGACCCTACATCGCTAATCAGTTTGACGAAAGTGTACGCGTATTCCTCACGGTAAATAATCATTATATTGTAGAGATAGGCAAATACGTACACTGTTGCGTCGTATGATATTGGTTCGGCATGGACTCTTATTGAGTAAACCACTTCTTTGCATTGCCGAGTGCATGAACAGTTCCGCTCTGATTCAGTGAGCAGACTTAGGTTCAGATAAGCTTGATGAGAAAATTTGGCCTCACTGGAATTGCTGCAGTTTTTAACGTGATCAAAATATGGCATGTATGGTAACCTAGAAAAAATTTAAAATGAAAAGAAAATGATTGAGATATTTATGGACTTGAGCATTGGAAACAATGACAGAATTCGCATAGGTTATGGTAACTGGTTAAATTGGAATTCATCCTACTACAGCTGAAAACTCGAAAACTCTACGAAAATTGGGTATTTTCAAAAATGTAAAAAAACCAAGGATTACATTTACATTTTTAATAATTATTTTAAAGCAACTTTAATATTTCATCAGCATGGAAATTTTCCATAGTCCGCAGCCCTGGCGGTGGAATGGCTCAGACGAAAATTTTCGTCAGGCTCTACAAGAACACAGTTTCAATCCTTCGTCTGCTTGAGCTTGGAGCACGGCCTTCAGTATTTTAGTTGGGTCCTTTGCGAATCTGGAGCAGCCTCCAGTATTTGTTGGGTATATCACCCATTTTTCACGCAGCAGGCGATTGAGCTCTCCCCGCCTTAGAAACTGAATTCCAGGGTTTGAGGGTCCCTGGATTTGAGAGTCCTGAAAATTTGCAAAGATATTTGTTATATCGAGTTTTGTGAGATTAAGCGTGAAAAAGGTTAATTTTTCAACTTTAATTTGAATTTTCACAGTAGGCAATGTGACATTTTCAAAAAAAGTTTAACTGGCGGGATGCACTGCAAAAGTGGACCGGTAGGTTTTGAACGGATGTGAAACATTTGTGCTTCTGAAACAGGCGTGTGAATTGATCGGGCAAAGTAAGCAAAACAGAACATAATGCTTTACTACGTTACTTGCTTTGCTCGCTCGCTCAATCTTTTATTTAGCGCCACTCTGACCTGCAGAGGGGCCTTACTTCAGAAGGAGCCAGCTTATAAACTAAACGTTTTGAATGTTGAAAACGAAATGGTGAAATGGAATGTGATGAACGAATTGTGAGCAACAACAGCAATTAGTACGTCGATCCGTAAGCGATTTTGTGATGCTCTGGGAATAGAAGAGACTAATTGTAGCATGGATTGACGCCAACAGAGTGAGTGGATTGAACGATATGGCTAATTACGTGTTAAGGTTACATTATGTAGTGGCTCATCCTGCCTCAGCTCCTACCAACGTCAATATTGGACGATCTGATGCTGGGACTGATGACCCAGCATCTTGATTCCCTTGAGCTGAGTTTGGATGACGCTCTTAAGCGTGGCCTACCTCTATTCTTATACTCACTTACTGTATTGTTACACTACAATGTATTCTGAAATCACATCAATTGCAAAGCATGTGTATTGCTTAGCCAACGTAGTATTAGGTAATCACAATAATGCATTCCAAGCCCCATTCCATCCCTGTCCTCCATGATTGTAAGTAACATTTGGCAACTTAACTAGAAATTATTTTTATTCCTCCCAGTCCTTCCCACTTAAGTCATCATGTCCTTCTTATTCATTTATCCATCACATTAATAATTATTTATAGCTTGTTTGGTAAAATCGTGGCAGGCAGAGCTTATGTACAAAATCTTACATTGGCCATCAAATATAGAACCCACCCAAATATGTCTATTTATTATTGAGTTTCCTACATTAAACCATCCCCACACCTTAGTTATATCACGTCAGGGTCGCCCACTCCCCCCAAAAAACCTCTACAATAAATGCTCTAGCATTATGGATGCTTAGGAATTAATTTACCAATATTTACTTCTTTTTATCGCTAATGTGCTTTCTGATTGTATGGTTTCGCACACAAGTCTTTCGAACTTAGAACTGCCTTTAATAAAATATTAATAATATTGAGAAACATTCGTTTAAAAAAAATTGGTCTATACAGGACAATTTCTGATTGCTGTAAAATAATGGGGGGGGGGGATTAGGGCTTAATGGCGCGTCGACAGCTCGGTCATTAGCGCCAGAATAATGGAAAGTCATTATAAACACCAACATCGTGTGCCCCTCTCGACATTAAAAGACCCCTGAGCAAAATTGCTACCAAAACGCATCAGTTTTAACAAAAAAAAGTATAGGGTTTTCAGAAAAAAACTGTAAAAATTAGAAAATGATACGGAATAAAAATGAAAAGATCCATCTTATGTGATTTTTATAAAAACAAAAATAAACAAAAATTTAAAGCCTCTCAGTAATTCTTTAATACTAAAGGCGAGTAACGTTATAAAGCTACAACTTCAAATTTACAGGAGTTCTGAACATCGAACATCAATCATGGAAATGTTATCCACTGCCAGTAGAAAAGATATATATGGCACTCATTTACCAGTTCCGGACTATGAAGATGTCATTAGTTTTTCTGTAACCCTGTAGTATGATACCTTTTACTATGTTGCGTCCTCATTTTCACTACAAGTTATAGGAATACCAGAACTGGTTTTATCTAAAGAAGTTGGCCAAGTATTTATACCTACTGTGAGATTGACTTTAATGGGATTTTTGGCGTATGGTATGTCGGTTATTAATCTGGCGCGTACATGATAATTTCACATGCATGATTGACGGTATAGTAGAACTGATACACTCTGGCGTAAATATAAATGTTCTACTCATGAATGTCATTTAGCCCAGGTGAGTACTGCGTAGTGCGTAAATCCTTACATAAAAACAGTAATTTTATGCAGTCATACTGGCAACAGGGGATTGTCACAAGATAGGGACATTTGCGGAAACACCTGTTCAACCATGAGCAGAACAAATACAAATATCGAATACAAATCTTACACAGAATAATTAAAACAACTGACGTAAATTTTAATTTTTATGCTTCATTTAATTTTCTTTTATCTTGCCGACGAGGGAAGATCTAATTGGGACGCACGTTTCACTACATTCCCTATTGGCCAGCGTTTAGGTGTTTTATAGCTTGCTCCTGTTTTTTGCAGGCGACGTCTCTTAGTTGACTGAGTAGATAACTGAGTAGGTAACTGAGTAGATAACTGAATAGGTGACTGAGTATTTATCAGTATGTAAAAGTGAGGTCAACTGTTGTTTTTAAGAAGGTTTAAAAAATTTTAAGGTTTCTTTTAACTAAATTAATCAAGTGTGTTGGAGGTTTCCCGGTTTACACTCCAATTTTTTTTAATAAATAAATTATGCTGTTTTGATCCTTTTCAAGTAATTAAAAAAATGTTCCTGCCGTATTTATTGTAACTAGCCCATGCATTACTGCCAATGCTCTCGAAAAATGAAAGACAACTTCTTACCTGCAAAGTATCATCGGTTTGAGCTTTTCTTGAAAGCAACGGTGTTTGCAGTCGAAGTAAATCTGAGATTCCACACACGGTTTTTTCACTAGATTCAATCTCTGAATCTAAATCAGCACAAAAAATTATTTATTTATAAGAATAACATATCATTGAACAAAGTCTAAGATTTTTAAATATTGTTAAACATAGATTTTGAAAATACCTTTACTTAAACTATTCGAGTGCCTACTACAAATTACACAACATAATGGGTAGCATACTAATGCGTCACCATTAATTACGTCACCGAACATCTTGAATGGAAAGATGCATTGCATCATCACATAAATGGAGACAACGACAAATAAAAAAAACTAAGTAAGTTAGAATTATCCAATCTTATTTGATCTTCTAATATCACTATGAATCCAGTCATGTTCAGGCTAAAATATGTGAGTATAGATAATTGAGTTTTGTATTACAATTCAACCTTACCTTAAACTACTAGCTTAGCAAAAAGATCGCAAATCAAAAATCATCCAATACTGCAATATGTTACTCGAAACTTCAAAGTTCACATAGCAACTCCGAGATACTTTTACGTAGTGATAATCTAACAATACGTATATTAGCAGTTGGTTGGTCTAACATATATACATCACACACATTTATACACATGTGCGCTTTTGATGTCTATAGGATGAAATATAAAGAGAATGAACGATAAAAGAAAATAATTACAATGAAGTCCTGATCACGACTTGTCAATTTAATCAAACTGTTAAAAGCGATTTTCTATTTTAACTGGCAATGAATTTTAGATGAAATTGTGTAACATTTTTACTCAGATCTCATTGGAGAACAGACCTAGGAGGTTAAGTACCATGATACCTTAGTAGCATCAAGAAATGTTAAATAAAAGTGAAGTGCCAGAAGACGCATATTTTTAGTGATATAGGATTCCATAAATCATAACTCTTGCCTTTCTGCTGATATCAACGAAACATATTTAAAACGAATTGATTCGTTGGTTAGTTTTGTTATTTGCAGTACTATCAACAAACATAAAGCTTTGTAAAAATGGAACTATGATTCCACACACGTTTTTTTTTTTATTAGATTCAAACTCCGAATCTAAACCAGCATTAAAAACATAACTTATTTATAAGGATAACATATCATAGAACAGAGTCTAATATTTTAAAATAGTTTGAAACATATATTTTGAAAATACCTTTACTTAAACCGTTCGAGTGCCAACAAAAAATTACACAACATAATGGGTACCAGTCCTAATGCCACCATTCATGATGTCATCGAACTTAATTTACCAATTCACCTAATCATTATGTTTTCTCTATTCGGAATAAAAAATAACCCTTACTGTACTGCTTTGTATGTAGATGTAAGTCAGAGCATCTGTTGGTAGTTCTTCAAACGAGGCAATTTCGTAATTTTCGCCCTCTCGGCTGATATAAACCTACGAAAAAAGATTCAGGCAACAATTCTATTTACAATTATCACGAATTTCAGAAATTTGTTCCAAGCTAGGGAATGGAATTGATTAGGGGAATTATGGTCGAATGGCAAACTAAGCATCCTATATTATTTCCTAATTTGTCTCTAAACCATGCGCAATGGCTGTTTGCCGTGACGTCACCACGAGTTAGCCAATAACGAACGAGAACAACGGCTGTTTGGCCGTCTGATTGGACTAGCCCAGTCACATGATATGCACGTCACAGCAAACAGCCATGGCGTGTGGTATAGTGATCAGCTTGTACCCTAAAGAGCACGTCAGTGCCTAAAGATTGACAGTGATTTCATCGACAATAAGTTACAAAGCCCTTATCGTGTTGTACAAAGCTAAGCAATATATAACTAAATTTGTCATAGTAGTAAAGGTGTAGTAATTACATCGGTTCTCTAGCTTATCTTCTGCAATAAAGCTGACATTTTTATTAGTAATAGACATCCTTTACATTGGGTAACATCATTGAGTAATCACCCGCCAATTATTGGATTTGCCATTACTTAAAAAAAACCTTTTGATGTTTGATGAGAGTGTAAATAGGTCTCGATTTTCAAGTCGCATACAAATTTCCAATTTCATTGTGTTTTCATTATTTCTATCAGTTTCGATTGTATTTATGATACAAATGGGATTGCAGCGAATTGTCAACTATTAAACAATAAGCCATATGTACAGTAGTCATTAACCTTACTAATTATCTAAAAAAGGTATACCATTTTTAACAATTGACCCCTTGCTAAGCCCTCATTATCATCTGTATGTCAGGTCTAATTGCAGTTTGTTTCAGGCCTTCTACTACATTTGACTGCACAATAAAGCTGACTGTGGAGCAGTTCATCATCGTTGATCGCCTATCCGTCATTTTCTATTCAAATACACATTGTACAATAGTGTTGAATGAATAAATGAACTGTAATGAGGAGAATTACCAAATTTCATGGAGAAAGCATCCGAACACTCCATATTTATTAGGAGTCGAAATATGTATGTGCTTAGTTGATGTTAACCTGTTCCTTACGGAGATGTATATCTACTCAAGAAAGCTAAAAAGCCCAAGTCTAGGGATAAAGTGTTAATTTTACAAGCGGTTTCTGGCAACTTGAATGAAGCCAGCAAAGAAGTCAGCCAACCAAGTTGTTTTGGATTTGTCCCCCAGCCTAGAGACGCAATAAAACGTCGTTTCACCCATCTATGGATAGGGGGGAGGAGGGATATGCAAGGTAGAGCACAGGAACGCATTGGTTATTTCAGTCCATACTCAAATAAATGTAACTGTAATTTAGGCTAGCAAGAAATACAGTAGACAGCAGCAGAGCTACAAAGAAATGACCAGTAGAAAGAAACTGAAGTCTGGTGCATGGGTTGAATGTCAACAATGATCTTCCATAAATAACTGAAAGATAGCACGACCAGACTTTTAGTTTTCGATTTATGTATTAGGTCTTATGGTTGTACATTAATTTCCAATCAATTTTCCTGATTAATGCTTATGACAATATTGTTGTGTTCATAAGCTATTAGTGTTTTGTATATTCGAGTCACATTTGCAGAAACAGTAGCACAAATTTTTCTGACATACAAACATAAATCCATTAATAGAACATGGAATGCATGTAGAAAATGTGACATGAATCAGAGCGTGTTTTCCAAAGTTATCGTGAATACAGACAAACAGGTAGAGGGCAAAAACCAGCACAGGACGTGAAGATTCTTTTCTTTGCTTTACACTTCGTGGGATAGAAAGTGATTGGATGGAAAGAAAGAGGCCAACCAACTAAACCAATTATTGACTGAAGAACAGGGATAAACCCAGGAGATGTAGCTGAAAAGTCACCGAAACTAAACCCAGCAGAGGTGGCTGATTAAATGTTAGCCACATTGACGGACCTAAAGAACTATACAGTACTGTAAGACTTCTATACATAACTGTGGGAACAGCTTGTGAAAATGTCACACACCCTGGATGTATAAAAAAAATGTATTGGGGACTCCCGCATTCATGTAATTGGCTAAATTTTAGAACTAAAATTAAAAAAATTAAAAATATTAAAACAATAAAAAATCCAATAATACAACATGCTACAAGGATTTCCATACATACCAAATAAAAAAAAAGTAAGGAAACGAAAAAGGACACACAGGGACACTGTTGGTTAAGTTCCAGAGGGTCACTGGACACAGAGCGGCACAGATTTTAAACCGCCAGAGACACATAAGTTCCTGGGAAGGACGGATATGAAAGTCCCAGGGATAAAAAAGGGCTTGGGAGGGACACTAAAGTCCCTTAACTTTGCCATGGTCGCGAAAAGTCCCCGAGTTAGGGAATTTTGCGTCCCGTGGAATTAACTGGTTTGATTTTTTTCTTTTTAATTTAAAATCACTGCTGCCATGGTGTAATACATGATAATTATTCACATTTCCCTGTCATACATTGTAATAGAGATGGCTTGCATTGCCGTACAAAACTAAAAACATGAAATCGAGCTAATAAAAGCCTATTTATCCAGTTAAATAATTTTAGTAGGGTGACTTAGGTATTAGCGTGTTCAACTATTAATGGTATAAATTGGTTAAAAAGAGCCTACAGTAAGTGGTGACACATTTCAAAAGAGAACTCAGTTTGTGATGACTGTCTAACTATCAGTGCTACAGCAAAAATAGTGAGTGAATGAAGTTGTTACATTAGTGACCACGGTTCGTTACCTTTCTGTAAGTGCGGTTGCATTTTTTTTCCTGATTGGGCTGTAGACAATAAGGAGAAAACATGGTGTTTGTCCCAGTGTAATTTTGCATGCCTAAGAAAATTTATTGAATATATTAGATTGCAAATCTCAATTGCAGTTACCCCCAAAAAGGTAGAGATAATAGAAAATGTCAAGAACAGTTATTTTTCATGTAGTAGTAATAATTGCAATGAAGCCTATGGCAATGTACTATTGGTAAACACTTTTGGTCAATGTTGTGTTATGAATTATCTAATATTATATAAAACGACTATCGTGCAGATAGCTTGAATACTTCTACAAGAGAAAAGTGTGGAAGAGGCATACATAGAGGTGTTCTTCCAGTTCGCCAGTGCCTGACAAATGCGTTCTTTCCTTTGTGACAGTAACAATAAGCTAAAACTGTTTTAGACTGACTAACAATAAGGAAATAAATAGTAACAGACAGAGAAAACGTAAAATGCAATTCAGAACTGCGTAACCTTTCCTGCACTTCAACCTTGCAAACATGAAGAGGCAGAAACCTGAATACACGTTCACGCGAGAGAGGTTATCAACACGTGACACACAAAATTAATGGTTCGCGCAACCGTTTCAGACGAAGCAGTTCCTGCTGCAGCATCTATTTGTCCCTTGAAACAGCAGCGTGAAATGTGGATTCCTAGAGATTTGGGAAACATTAGTTACATATCAAACAAACCAGATACGTAGATAACACAAGTACAGAAAAGACAGCAGGATAACTTTCCTTCAAGCCTTCACAGATTGTGTTTGCAGGACGCAGTAAACGCACTACCTGAGATGTGTGTAGTACTTTTCTGAAAGTTGATGATGCATTTTGTGCACTAACAACACTCATAACCGACATAGCTACAGAAATAATGAGTGACGAACAGGTTATCTTACTATTGTACGATCACATTAGTGCACAAGAGAGAGTGAATCAAGCTAGAAAACAGCTCTTTTCAAAAAAGAATCGTGCACTAGAAAATATACCACCAACTCAAGCTGACCTTGTACAACAGAAGAGGCGAGTAGCCTTTCAAGGAGGTCGTGTTTGGGGACAAATTCACTCGCCCATGCCAATGTACCCTGAAATTTCGAATTGGGGATGGGAATTGGTAGACGGAAAGTACCAACCATGTGGACCAAACTGCCGGAGTCATCTCAAACATGCAATGAGCCAATATGCTGTGGCTTAAAGTCACCTGTGGTAAATTCTGCAATTGTGTTTCAGGATCTATTCCATGTACAGAATCATTCCAGTGTGATGGTGCATGTGCACCACCACTTGAACGGTACCTATCCATAAAAGTAATACCTTTGTTTCATGTATATTCTGTCCGAAATAGTCTCCTGGCTTGTTTTTAAACATATAGACCAGACTATGTGATGCAACTGTGGTAAATTGACGGTTTGTGACCAATTCCGGTTTAGATATTTTTTTATTATCTCGGATGGTATGGGAAATAATTGATATCCGTTTTAACTATTAAAGGTCTTTTAATGCAGGATATAATGTACGTTTGGACATCTAAAGTTGCAAACACACCCATATAATGGCCGCTATTTTGAATTTTTGACATCATACATTAATATATGGTTTGGCACTGCTTCACATTTCATTTGCATTATTTATATCTGCATATGTGCCAGATTTAGTGCTTTAATCACAAAGTGCAAGATTATTAGCCTATCCGCCCCACTATAATAATTCAAAGTTAGTATTTCACAATTTAAAATGTCATAAAAATACGACGGATATATAAAGTTCCATTGGTATGAGGATTAATTAACTGTGATTCAACATATTCTAGTATTGATGGTTAAATCAAGGGTTAAATCGCTCATAGTCAGTATAATGCAAATAACTATTACCAAGCCTCCTTAGGTCTATCTTGACAGCTATATTAGATCTTTCTATCAGTGATCGTCACATGCAACCGAAGCCTTTAAACATTTCTTGTAACGGGCTTTTACGTTTTTTGTTGTCGTATAATTCACCAGTAGGCGTGTTTTCTTCTAACACTGGATCAAAGTCTTACACTCCTAGTTTCAAAGGAAAGCTTCATGTTCTAAAAATACTCAACTACTCTTTCACAGGAATGACGTTTTCCAAAATACCAGAAAATAGTAATGACTTACCAGCACGGTACTCATAGCACAATCCATCAGGAGTAGCCACGTCATTAATAGTCACGTTCTTCAGAGTCATTTTACCAATAACTTTCTGAAACATGAAATTTTTATTCTCTGAAAGACGCAAGTGTGACTTTACTGTCACTGTTTTAGAAATACAACGCCTATTTAATGGCAACTCAAGGTTTCCGAGTTTTCAAACAAATTCCAGGTTTGTCACTACCACAAAGCTTACATGTAAATATTGCAGACGAGCACTGGTATATGGTTTTAGTGGTTATTTGGCTAAACGTATGCTATGGCAGCTAATAGTAACCAAAGGTTCAATCCTAATCTCGAACACTAACTACCGACCATGCTAAGGATAGCAGCATTTATTCCATTTGAAAACAATAAATAAATATCCGGGTGAAAATTGAGGAAAGTCCCGGGACGGTGTCGCTTAAAAGTGCAAGGGTACATCGAACACTAAAATTTCTAACGGACTGTTTATTCCTAAGAGAAAATCATAGGTTGGGCACTTGGGTTTGAGCGGCGGTTCACACAATTTCTATGGGAAAATTGTGACATTGTTGGTACAACCCAAAGATAAGTTAGACCGAATATAAAGACAAACAGGTTAAAAGTGTTATGTTACAAAACATTGTAAGTAACAAAATAAAGACGATTCAAAGTCATCTTGGGTGTCGATGATAGGGAACGACTGGGGAATAATTGATAGAATTGCCTCAGGAGGAAATGCATGTTGACGTCGAGAAACTTGTTCTGTTAGATTGAGAGGCGAAGGCCAAAGTGGAGGCAATGGCGGTAAAGGTCCTGGTTGTGTGGGAGCATATGGCAGTCATGGCACAGCATCGCTGTCGTCAGACATGTCCGGTTGTTGGGGCGCTGGCAGGTAAGGTTCCCCCCACGACCGTTGAGGGGTGTGTGTGGTTGGAAATTATCCAGCAGCAAACCGTGTAGAGGCATTTTGGTCCTCATAAAAGAACTCATTAAGATTTTACACATATTTATGAAGGGTGGGGCAGTACAGTTTATACGCTCATTGCTGATGGTGGTAGAAGAGGTATACACAAGGATCACATGAGAAATGCAATATAAGCAACTCCGACGCAACTTTTGGGGACTGTAGAAGCTCTCTGTTTCTTACGAACTTGTCATTCTATGAGAAAACAGGAATTAGAACCGACAGTTTACCGTGGAACATGTTCTCAGTTAATGGCAACACTTTGTACTAATCATAATAGTCAAATACTGTCATTGGCAAATTTGCCGTAATACAGTAGAGAGAAAAATGTAAAGACTTACATTAGGCCTTTCATGACATTCATAGCATTGTATAGTTGGCCAAACCATAAGAAAAGACAGAATCCCAGGAAAAAAACAATATAGCTTCCTTTTCACAGGGAAACAGGCAAATATCTCGGTCCAAAGTACAACTTGGGTAGGTTAATTATAACTCAAGATGGAAAAACATATTGTTCCATTACGAGGGGTGGGGGGAATGGAGCAGAGAACATCTTTACTGTCACAGGAGCTTATAAACAAAAACCAAAAGGACTTTGGACTAAAGGTCACCCAGGAGAAAATAAAAATACAACAAGCGAGAAACTGAAACAAAAAATGAAAGTAAAAACTGGATCAAAACTAAAATAAACAAGGGAGTGGCCGGAACAACAAGTTTTTACAATGGTACAAATAACAACGGTAAATTCAAATGGTTTCAAGGCTCACACACTTTAATATGAGCAACAAAAAAAAGGAGCAGCATCGACGTAAATAATGTGTTCGTAGGTTTAAGTAAGAGTTACTTAAACCTATGAACACATTATTTATGTTGATGTCCCCCTCCTCATGGGCGTGAGAAGGGAATTAGTCCGTGTGGGTCGTTAGAGCAGTGGTATCAATTCGACACCTTTCAAGTTTTTTTAAACTTAAATAAAATCACAGCCGTGTACAAGGCTGACCGTAGGTAAATAGAGAATATACAGATAAAGTTTAAGCGCCAGTCGAAATACACAGTTATAGGAGGTAAGTTTCTTAATAATAAGTTAAAACTATAAGGTTATAAAATATTATAAGTAACAAAATCAAGACGATTCAATGTCATTTTGGGAATCAATGATAGGGAAGGGCTGAGGGATAACCGATATAATTGCCTCAGTTGGAAGGGCCTAATAACATCAAGAAACTCATCAAGGAAGATGGGGTGGTGAAGACAAAAGTGGAGGCAGCGGCAGTAAATGTCCAGGTTGTGGGAGGGGGGCATGAGGTAGCCTTGCCGCAGAATGCTGTCATCATACATGTCCAGCTGTTGGGGCGGTGGCAGATCAAGTTCACCCTTCAGGTGAATGGTTGGTATTTGAACAGAGGAAAACCATGTAGAGACATTCTGGCCCTCATAAAGGGACACATTAATATTCTACACATATTTATGAAGGGTTAGGCTGTACAGTTTATGCACTCGTTGCTGATCGTCGTAGAACAGGTACAGACAAGGTCAGGTGTCGGAGCATAAGGTCCATGGCGTGTTTTGTCGATGTAATATAATAATATAACATTTTCGCATCTAAAGTGCACATGACAAAGAAGGACACCAAAGTGTCACTAACACCCAGCCTAAATTAACAAAAAGGTGAAAAGGCCTGGTGGCTAACGGCATATGACAGGTTAAAAAAGGATTTAAAAAAAGCAGAATCTACCAGAGTATGGTATTGTCAGAACGACCGTCTTAAAACTTTGTGAAGGTCACATTGTTTAAGTTTAGCTTTAAAAACAGCAGGTGAGGACGCCTCAACAACATCACCAGGTAGAGAGTTCCAAACAGTTACCACGCGATTAGCAAAGAAAAACTTTCTACAATCATGCCTTGCCCGAGCAACAAGCAGCTTTTTTGAGTGGCCACGTGTTCGGTCACCTTCACGCAAGGTAAAAAAAACAATCAACTGGGAAATCCACGTGACCACACAGGATTTGAAAAGTAAAGTCAATCAGCCACAAGACGGTGATATTCTAATGATTCCAGCTTAAGGACTGCCAAACGTTCAGCGTAGGATTTATTTTTCATCCCAAACAAGTATTGGGTGAAATTTTGCTGAACAGATTCAACATTATCAATATCTTCCAATAAATGTGAGACAAACAGAACTTGCATATTCCAGGATTGGTCGCACAAACACCTTAAAAGTCCAGGTTAATATTTTAACATCACCCGATGTGAAAGTACGTTGACTCATAGCCAAACGTTACCTTGCTTACTTACCAATTTTGTTACAATGAGTAGTAAATTTCAAATCTGAGCTAAACCACACGCCCTAATCCTTAATAGGATTTACAACGGGTAGCTGCTGGTTTGACAGAAAATACGGGGCACCAAGATTTTTAAATCCAGTTCGAAAGACAGAACATTTTCTTTCGAAAATAGGCAACTGCCATTTGAACGCCCACTCGTTAATGCTATTTAAGGGTATTTAATAACTCATTTTTTTCGTGATCAGTTATCACTCTGGAGTGTGTCTTAACATCATCTGCAAACTTATTTAATGCAATAGAATCTGCAGTAGAAGTCATGTCGTTAAGTTATAAAATAAAAAAGAGAGGACCCAGGATGGATCCTTGTGGGACAACACTAATTACACTGACGTCATCCGAATTTGATGTGCCAACAACCACTAATCCATGCAGAGTTTTCCACTAAAGCCACACCATTTCAGCTTTGCAAGCAATTTTGAATGAACAACAGAATCAAAAGCCTTCGCAAAATCAATCAAAATAACATCCACAGGGACGCTAGAATCCATAGATTCTGTCCAGTCATCGAGAACCTTAAGTAATTGTAGACTTGTTGATTTTCCCGCAACAAAATCAAACTGATCATTGCGTAGAATATTTTGCGAGTTTATGGAAGTTAACATTTTACATCGAATAATTTTTACAGGTCGATCACACGTGAGGGATACAGGTCGATAATTTGCCGGATCAGCAGAGTTGCCTTTCTTGAAAATAGGTACTACACGTGCTGTTTTCCAAATTGCAGGCAAGGTACCACAATTAAACGACAGATTGAAAAGATAAGTTAAGGGTATATACATTTAATTTAGTAGTTCCCTGTAAAAGTGGGCAGAGAAACCATCAGGTCCAATTGCATGACCGTTTTTTAATGAGTTTAAGGTCTTTTTAACTTCATCAGGATGAAAATTCACATCGTAACAGCAAGACTGGATTGCCTGGAAGGGCTGCATTGGTATAATTCCATTGTCATTCGTAAAATTTGAAGAAAAAACTTTGTTTAGAGCCTGAACTTTGTCAAAGTTTTCAGTTAACAATACACGTGTGCACATAAGCGAGACACTCAAAGTGTCTATGTTGGGTAACATGGGGAAGCATCCTGACCATTTTTGTAACATGGAATAACAGTCAGGAATCGACTTGGAGTCGCGCCTGTTCCCCGCCTCATCGTGAGCCAAAATGGCATCGGGCAAAAATGTAAAGCTTAGCCGGCGTCATGTAGGAAGGCACGAGTGAGCAATTTCAATACACCATGAGGTCTCTCAGCCCTTTGGTTATGCTGCAGGGTGAAATACATGGATTTACCTTGATGAATCCCTCTATCGGCACAAAACAAAACGAATGGTTTACGAATTCTCTGCCATTATCGGAAGACATCCGTGGAGAGACAGTCCTGTCTTGATTTCCAAATGAGACAGCAAGGTGCAGAAAACATTGAAAACTTTGTGTTTGTGTAAAAGCAGAAAAACTAAATACCTTTTGAATGAAGACATCAATAATCATCAAAAAGAATAACACCCACTTATACCAGGGACATTACTCAGGCCACAGATATCAAGTTGCCATTGTGCAAGGGATCGACTTGTCAAGGGGAAGTTCAAGCATGGGTGCGGCTTCTTCCGGGTTTTCGTCAGAACACACACGGGATAAAATTGAGAAGGTTTTTCCGTTAATCGAAGTCCAACGACCTTACCAAAGTCAAATAAACGTTTTACTATCTCATTGGGCACATGCCTGTACCTCCGCTGCATCATATCCTCGCAACGTACTGCGGAATGATTGGATATGGATGATTGTTCGAAGAAGTTTGTTCCATGACACTCCATATCCGCACCAGGGATTCGTACAGTTTATGCTGAAAGTCGAATATAAACACACATCTCGAAGTCACTGGAGAGTAAACAAATACTCTATGGTGAGAGTAGCAGATTTGTTGCTGACTGCCTGTAAGCGGTCCCAAGGAGACATACTTCACTCGGGCTGTCTCTACCAAAATCACGTTGTGGAGCAGAACGTACCCAATGAAGGCATTACCATATTTATTTGCAGACATCACACGAACATCTCCAATCCTACCACTCCGGACTGATTTGCCGCAAGAGACAAGAGATAATACCACAGTTGAACAAGTCGAGAGTTCAAGATATGGCATCCGGCACCAGAATCTAAATCGAACACACATGGAATAAGTGACGACTTTTGTGACGACTCACAGTCCATAGAGAAGCCTCTTGATTGGGTATTCGGAGCATGCCTTGGGCGAGGAGGTGGCCTTGCGTTGTGTCAATGGTTTGGACCAGCTGACTGTGTCGAGGCCTCTGTTGGGGTGGCATTGTTGGTAAAGCGAGCGCGTTCTTGCTATTACCCATAACAGGCTGTACGTTATCCTGACACACTGTTGTCGAGAAATTTGGGTGCATTTTCCAAACTTGTGACCTCCCATTCCACACGGCCAGCAACTAAAATACGACAGAATCAACAGGGTTTGGGACGTTGGAACTCAAGGGCACCGAGTCTTGGGGATGAGTAACACCTCGCATTCTTGGGGAAATACAGGATGACAATTGAAACCAACATAGGCATAGTGGTACGCACCCGCGGTCATTACAGCTTGATAAGAGCTCGGACGCCCTGACATCACGGCTTATACCAGTAAGAGGAACTGTAAAGGAAACTTTCTGTGGTCGAGTCACATCCAGTTGATAACCAATGCCGCAGGTACTAGTGCGCTTCTTAAAAGGCAAATGGTAGAAAACTGAACGTGCTTCCTCAATTACCAAAATGAGTTGCGTTTTGCATTTTAATACTTGCTACAAACATAAGGAGCTTGTTACTCTTGCTACCGATGTTACTAAAATTTCTTCCAACATCAGTGCTGCTGAGTTGCTGGTAACCAAAACAATTGCTACCAAAGTGAGTTGCTCGGGACGAGTTGGCTTGTTTTCTTCTTTCCTTTGTACAATTTACAGCAGTTTGTTGTTATTTTTTTTCCTTCATTGAGCCATTGTATTTATTTGTAGCCCTTCTCCATTGCCTATGGTTGCAAGCATTGTCGGTCGAATGGAGCCCTGCTCTCTGCTGTGACGTGAACAACGGGTTGTGAGTCATCTTTATGCCAGTGGAGGAGTGACCATGGTGATAAGGGCGATATGTCAGTGATCTGTGCGACGAATTGGGGAGCCAGTTTGACCACACGTCATGCCACTCCGACAAAAGGTAAATGCATAAAGGTGGCTTACTGTATTATGTTATTTCTAGTGTACAATTTTCGCTGTTTGACCTGTTTTCTTTTCCTTTATACAATTTACAGCTTTTTGGGTATCTCCCTTCTTCTCCAGGCATAATGAATCAGTGAATGCTCCCTAAACGCATCTGCCATTCTAACCTCAACCTTTTCAAATTTAAAGATAGCTGTTGAAATGGCACTCCTTTGCCGTTTGATGTCTCCCATGATCAGAGTACTCAACCCAATGTTCCACTTTCTTTCTAAATTTATATAATAAACACTTCCCTACTCGACCGTTGCCCAACAGATGAATAGAAAAATAACACGTTGAGAACATCACCCATCATCACTTCTTGCGCCAAAAAAGCTAACCTTTATCAAATATTTCTTCGTGTTCCTCCAGTGACAAACTGATTATAATAAAATTCGTGTTGGCCTACAGATTGTGAAGTCACTTAAAAATACTTACATTAAAGAGCACTCCTAGTGGCTGTCAAGGATGCTAAACGGACATCAATACAAGGATTATTTTAACTCCTTATTCTTGCATTGTTGCAGCTTATAGCATGATTATACCAGGGTTTTGCTTCCAGCTTGATTCCAAGCTAGCAGCCACTTGACCACGTGATGCCATAGACGCAGATGACGTTACAATCATGCAGCATCACGGTCGCCCAATATCTGCTGCTTTGGGTACGATCAAGCATCTTCTGTGACGAAGTGAGGTAATTTCTCCATCATGGGATGCAGGAAAAATTAAACCTCTCCAGATTCTATAAAACATAATGGCAATATGCTTAATAAGTGGATATTGCTGCTGCTTTTAATCACTCCTATGTCACTGTCGTTTCTAACCTTCAGTAAAACAATACTGTTCTAATAGTCTTAATCTTGACAAGTGCTGCTTTTAATCACTCCTATGTCACTGTCGTTTCTAACCTTCAGTAAAACAATACTGTTCTAATAGTTTTAATCTTGACAAGTGCTGTATAACCCACCGACATCTTAGTTTTTTCTCCCCAACATCTCACAAGGTTTGCCTAAGAATCAAACATGTTCCCCTACATCTTCTGTTGATGGAGATCGAATGTGTCTTGTTTAAAATTGTAAAAGATGAGGCTAGTAGCGGGCATTTGCCATAAGGCAGAAACACAGCCACAGACACCCACCCAAGATAGCGGCGACCATGAGAACCATGGGGCCACCATTTTCCGAAATGGCAGAGCCCATGAAAATCGGAAGTGACGTCATCCAAGATGGCGGTGCCTTTTTGTCAATCTGGAGGAGGGTGGAAAGTGCTTTTTGCTACCTTTTTGAGTCCTTTTGCTACCTCCCTGACGTCGTTTAAGATGGTGGCACCCATGAAAAAACCGGAAGTGCCGTCATTTTCCAAGATGGCGGCACCCATGTAACCCGGAAGTGACGTCATCCACGATTACAGCGCCCACCTGGACCGGAAGTGACGTCATTCAAGATGGCAGTGCCCATGCAAACCATTTTCCACTATGGCGGCACCAGGTTATTGGGTCGAGTTCAACTGGGTCAAGGTCATCCATGGTGGGGAACCTTTTGCGACCTCGAATCCTTTTGCTCCACGAATCCTTTTGCTACCTAAATATGTCACCAGTGCTACTTTCTTTTCTGTGTCTGCTTGTATGCGCACCAAGAATCATGTGTACATGTACGAGGGATAACTGTCGAGTGCTTCAAAGCATGTTAATGACGAATTAGCAACATTATTGTGGGGTCCCAAATTGGAGGGGTCATAGAAACACTCTTTGAGGAGTCACATTGTGAAACTAATTGTTAGCTGCACTCATGAGAATAATGAATTAGCAACATTAAAGGGTCTTAGGAGTGTAAATGAATTATGAGATTTCATATTGTGAGAGCTCAAATCGCGTACAGAATTACAGAACTTAAGAGTTCCCCCAACTCTGCTACAGCAGTTTGCGTTCGCATTTCAGTTTATTTCAGGTAGGTAGGCGGGGCAGACGAAGGTAGGAAAGAGGAGTGTGAAATGTGAACATACTTTATTCTTGTGTTGTAACTGATAGTTTTCTTAGGCGTTCACTTTGCATTGTTTGGCTGTTGAAAAGGAACCCTTATAACTTTTGAAACCCATAACCTAGAAACAAAATCTCAACAGAGTTGAATTTGGTGGTAAGCTCTATAGCACACAAATTTAAAACCCTCGCCCAAATAGTTTTTGAGCTGATACAGAGGTTGCCGGGACAGACCAACTGGTCATCCTTTTTTTTTTAAATCAAAGTTTATTATTATTAGCTGGTTCAGTTTATTGCTTCTGTAATATCTGCTGTTCACCTTTAGCTTCTCGGATTTGTCAAAAATGATACTACTTAGGTACCTTTTTAAAATTTCGATATAACGTTAATTGTACTTAAACACATTTTTAATTAACGTGGCTACTTAATATTTTCGTTCAAACAAGGTAAACTGGCTTGGAAGCCTGCAATAATTGCAAAGTAATTATAAATGCTTACCGTTGCAACCTCTTCAACACTGTATCGTTCGAAATCGGCTTTTAGAGAAGTCATTTCCCAAATTTTTTCTAAAGTGGTCTTTTTGTAGTCAAGTAAATCCCACAGACCCACATCACAAAATGTTTTGGGGCTTTTGTATTTTTGTTGTTTTGCAAATTTTTGTTTCAAATCCATCATTTTTTTGTGCATGCCACAAATAGCCACATTTGGGAACTGTATAACGCTTGTTTCGTTGACATCAACCACATGTTTAAGTGGTACTTGTAAGTAGTAATCCACACGCTGATACACTAAATAGACGCTGGTGAGAGTAAAAAGGCAAAGTAAAATTATTTTAAAAACATCAAATATGAAGGATTTCTTTCCGGTCGCACTTTCTGCAGAAGTACTGATTTCCCTAAGAAATACCTCTTTTTCTTTGTCAAAAACACGCTTACATATTCTATACAAAGGATCAAGCCTTGAAAATGATGATTTTGTCGGTTTGAGCTTCATGAAAATGGACCACAAATCATCAACCAGTGAAATCAGTGACAATCCAAGGCAGAGTCCTAAATTTCCACCAATATCGCATAGTAAAGCTGTGAAATCGTAATCAACTCTTTGTTCAAATACAGTCTTTTTGCTGTCGCCTGCTCTCATTTCCACGACTGTCTCATCCTCTTCCATGGACACCGTTTCAGCATTGAGATCGAGATATGTTTGAAGGCATGGTCTTCTGCATCCACATTCTTTGCCATAAGGATCCGTAGTGAAAGATAACTGAGCTGCTTTCCTGTACTGCTCTTTTGTATTCGTTGATAAGTTACAGTTTGGCACTGTCGTTTCCCTACTCATGAAAGGAAACCTAAAAAAAAAACGGATTAGCATAATTAATAAAAAGATAAATAAATCACAAATCTTGAATAAGAATCCTCACACTTCCCATACTTCCAAAGAGTTATGTAAAACCTTGGTACCATAATCAACTATTAACCTTCGAATAATTGACCACATTTGATACCACACGTTAATTTATGGTGAACACGAATAC
Organism: Lithobius niger; assembly: GCA_023313725.1. Lineage (NCBI taxonomy): Eukaryota > Metazoa > Arthropoda > Chilopoda > Lithobiomorpha > Lithobiidae > Lithobius > Lithobius niger. The sequence goes on along the minus strand of JAHWFP010021221.1, from coordinate 12,478 downwards.
ATTATGATTTTGTGTAAGAACATTTTCCTCGAGTGAAATAGGTCCAAGAAAAATATCTTTGTCTACCAATTAATTCTATAGTAATGTATGCTGTAATTCTGCACCCATTTTCGTAACGCTCCTTTTACTTCAAAATACTATTAGAGGAAGATCAGCGGATAACAGCGAATGTCTTGCTACAATTCCAGTCCTGGTTATCAATGTGGAAATGTAGGTGGCTATTCACATACCTGCAATTTAGGTCTCGCCGATATAAATTCTTGTGACAGTCCTCCACACATTGGCTGTATTCTTCCACAGTGCCGCATCTGCTACCACGTTTGTCCACAAAGGAATACTATAGGAAAAAATAAGTAAAATAATTATTTAATCTGCTGCAGTTTTATTTGCATTGATAGCCTATAAGAAGGTTTTACGTATGCTAGGAAAACTGACTCGTCACAGCGTTTATGATTTCATGAATTCTTTTCAGAACTTCAAGCAATATCAGTAATTATATTCAGCGATTTTAAATGGTACTGTTTTACAAGTAAATGCAAGTTATAATCTAGTTTTATGATTAATGCACGGCCAAACTTAGCATATACTCATTGTGAATACATAATTTGTTTTATCACTAACCATTTTATTTATTCTACATCTCTTTCCTGGTGCTCTTTGTGTTTGAAATAAACCCAAAGGACTTATTACTTCATTTTATTTATATTCATCTCGCGTCTTTGTACTTACTTAATAAAATGGACTAAATATGCTTTATTGATATGATTACCCACACACACCTCCATCTTACACGCAGAACAAAAGTCTTACAGGAAAGCACCGCTTTGTCCTTCGTCTTCCTCACATGAGCCAAGGGAACGTTCAAGTATAACATGATCAAGAAATTGAACATTTTCAACGCCCCCTTCTTCCCCTCGTCATCAATCGTGATCAATTGCTAAACCCCCTCTGGTATTACGTCATTTCTAACTTTATGCCCCCACCCCAAATTAGGGGTGTTTTCCCTGTACATCCACTTTTCTGAGAACCTTTTTGCGTAATTCAACTCTTTACAATCTTGTTTAACTGGGGAGTGGTGCATATGACATCAATTGGCTACTGCCATCCCCCATCGTCAGCAATCGTCACCCCCTTCCCCATCTTGATGATGTAATACTTGAACGTTCCCCAACTGCAGTTATTCAGTATGCAATACACGTTTGATAGAATAAATGCTGTATATTACAGTCGTATAATTAATTTCACAGGACAAGACATGTGAAAGACAAACTACATTCAGGGTTTTTAGATTTGAAAAGGCTTAATTGTATAAAACTAAAAGTGCAGGAAAAAGTTAAAAACAAACACCTATCGTCTCTGGATTTATATCAGTTTGCGGACGCTACGACAGGTATTCGTTCATTCCAATAGGCTACACTGGTTATGTGTTTACCTCAACAGTCCTAACTGATAATATAATGAACGATCCATACAGCAGCACAATACATTTCCTTGGTTCTGCATATGAGTAATTTGAGTGTAAGTATGCCTGAAAAATTAAATCAAGAAAGAAAAATATGCTATTACTATAGCTGACAATTCTATAAGGAATGAACCAATGTTAAGTAATGGTTACAGCATGGATTTTGCAAATATGGGCCGATGTAAGTGGTTTAATATACTATACCACGCGCAATGGCTGTTTGCCGTGACGTTACCATGAGTTAGCCAACGATGAACGAGAACAACGGCTGTTTGGCCGTCTGATTGGACTAGCCCAGTCACGTGACATGCACGTCACAGCAAACAGCCACGGTGCATGGTATACAGTTTTCATAGAGGGACGTCCGAGGACGTTTGGAATCTTCTGAGAATGCAAAGCCTTCGAGGATGTTTCAGGACCAAAACTGTGCATGAAATCACTTAAACCAGCCTATTTTTTTGAAAAATATCATGCTACAACTGTCATATTACTCCACTTTCTTTTCATGTAGCATCGCTGGCGGAAATACGTTGTACGTTGAAGGAAGCAATTGGAGAGTAATAATGGAAATGCAAAAAGTTTCTAAATTCGCTTATCACTATATCCACCTGTTTCAAACTTCGCATTGCCACCATTTTGGAAGGAAGCAACGTAAGCGACGTTTTCTTTTCGCTGTTTTTATTTGCTTGTTAAGATCTTTACTAAGAGGTGCAGCTAGATTTCCCCCCCCCATATGAAATTTTTTAGTTTAGTCCCAACAAAGATTTTATTTCCCCTACCTCCTTCCGTCCTACCCCCCCCCCCAAAAAAAAAGCGGGACCTTAATATTGCCACATTTCTTTTGCGTGTGTCTCAGTTTATCCATCTGGAATATTCCGTCACGTTGTGAACATATCTGAATCGTTTTCTGGTGGCGCAAATGCTTCCAACGCAGTGCTATTTCACACTTTGGCGGGGCGCCATTTTTGATTGGAGCAACGTGGCGACGTTTTCTTTGCGCCATTTTTCTCAGCTCGTTAAGGGCTTTAATATGACGTGCTACTCGACTTCCTTCCCATTTGAAATTACTTCATTGCGCCCCCTGGGGCTCCCATTGGGGGGGGGGGTGGAGTACTGTAATGTCTCTTATGCCAAAGTTTATAGCCCTCAACCCAACCGATGTCCCCAAAGGTGCAAGTTTCAATTCTCATCCGTTCAAAAGTTACTCAGTCTACCTGGGACTTTTGGAACACCCTGTATAATAAAATGTTTTTTTAAGATCAATCCTTGCCAGCCGCAAACTTTGATTTCCGGCAGACTTTCATCATCGCTTTATCACTTTGTCTTTCGCAGAATCATTGCAGCCTCCTTCCTTCTTGAGTTGACCTGATATCGTTCTAAAAATCATTTTGCACCAATAGACTCTCTATTATCAACAGGGAATGTTTGTTGAGTTTAAGTTTATTACTAAAGCCCAGCCTACAGAAACCAAGTGCTATATCTAAGGACTTAAAAATAAGTAAACCTAACAAAGGCCATGTACAAGTAATCAACCCCACAACGAAAAAAACCTACTCACGGAGTCACGGAGTCACAAAAACACACAAATCACGATAATTTGCCAGTTGCCCTACAGAAGGCCAAAGATCCTCTGAGTCAACTCCAATGGACCACACTATTTGGGGGGGGGAGGGCACATCCAGAGCTGAACAGAGAGACGGGACTTCGTTAATTATAGAACAACGATCATGCACACTCACAAAACATACTTGTGACCAATGTTCATTGCCAATCTAAATGGTCGAGCATTCCTCCATTTGGGAACATTGTTTAATGACGTCATTACGTTTATAAAATTGGTTTAATAACCATTATTTTAACTTACATATTCTTTTTAAATAGATTATTAATTTTATATGTGAACCTTACAAACTGACCCCCTTGCCCTTCAGGTTGACTCAATGTTAAATTAATACTTCAAATCGTCTTTTTTTTCTTTAAAGATGAGAACGATTATTATTTCCTTCTGTTTTTTTTTAATGTTGTTGATCATTCATCAATGCTCATACTTTGTCATTCGGCACTGGAGAAATTAAATGTTTATTAACGTACTTTCGGTTCGTACTAAATCCCATCGAATTTGAATTGTAAATAATAATAATAATAGGTTTATTCGGCAATCGGCCCGAAGTTCTGTAAGAACTTGTTTGTGCCGTATTGCAACATGAAAATATGCAATGACATGGTGCGAGGAAAAACAGAAATATGGTGTTTAAACAGTGAGACAGTTTGAAAGCAAGGCAGGGACATGGTTAGACATTACATTTGCAACTGCTATCACCACAAAAAATCAGCAAATAAAAATATAACAATGCTAACAATATCAATAAAACATTATTAACAGTATCAGGGTCATATCAGGAACAAATCCCCTCCCCCCTCCACCAAAAAAAAAAAAAAGGAGCATTCTGAGAAACAAACTACCTCTATCAGAGATAATATTGTAAACAAAATTAAACTTTATCAGAACAAAAACATGCTAAAAAAGCCGTATCATGTAAAGAAAGAAAAGCTAGTCTATTAGTTGTTGGTCTAAAAAGTAAGCAGTTAGATGCTGTCTAATGGTTCTAAATGGTTCTAATGGTTCTAAATGGTTTCTAAAGTACATAATACTGTTATCAGTTATTGTTTAAACTGTCCGTATTGCGTTGTCGTGTTTAGTGCTATTTTCTAGAATGTGTATGCAAGGCGGATCGTATATTTTAATTCGTGTAAAACCTATGCTTCTGGTGTCTAATGAATGCGGAATAAAATTACAAGAAAACACTTTCGAGAAGAAAAATCCCAAGGAAAAACCATAGCCACAACCATATAGACTTGACTGAATGAATGAATGAGTCATTTATTGCACATATAGCACAATAGGTCAAGGAAGGGATTGTTGATACCCACTGACACCCTGCCTTAACAATTATTAATGCATTAACAACTACACTGATTAAAAAATTTTTAAAAAGCAAGCCTAGGCCATTGCCGTATTAACGCAGATATTTCATGTATTTACTAAAATTAATACCTTTCAACATATTCTTGCAAAACCATTATAAAATCATTACAAAATCAATAAAAAAAAGTTGGAAATATATTTCAGGTTCAATCACTGTTTATAAGTAATTAGTAATTGTGCATTCAAATACAATTGATACCTCCAAATTCCTTTTCCATCTCAGGAAATTTAAATATTTATTCTTACCCACAGTCCTGCCAAATCACAATGCTTATCAGGTTTATCAAGTGCAACTCTGATCGTGTTGTCCAATGACAGTGACCTATCTATGTAGAAAAAGATATGTTTTAATAAACACAGCTACAAAACATAACGCCAAAGTAGTGTTGACGGATGCTTAATAACATACGCTGATTGCAATGCAACTTTTACTGACTATGACGTTACCATTCCACGAATCATGGTGATTTGTAGCCTTTTAGGAAAAACTGATAACCATGTGTTTTTGCAGCACCAATCAGATCTATGTCTCATATTATAACGCAAAGTTTAACAGCAGGAAAAGGACAAGGATAACAACTTCAATAAGTAAAAAATGAAATAATGAAAATGGGCGAGTGTGTTATAATGGTTGCGTCCATTCTTGGGTCCTCCCATGACACAACGTAAATTATCGATTGTGCTGTACTGGCAGGAAGGCTCACCGACAGAGCGGGAAGAAAATGGCTGCCGCAACAACACGTTCTAAACTTCGTCAAGGAAACGTTATGAATAGTCAAGCCAGGGAAATAATTCACAACGTTGCTCGTAGATTTCAGCAAGATGTATTGCCCTACAGTGCCTTTCTTCCAGCCTTTGGAAGAATTTTCCTTAGCTTGACAGTTGATAGAAACAAAAGATTTTTTTTTAAGCCGCAAAAATGGTTCATTTCAGAGGCAAAATCTCAACAAGCTCTTTTCCGGTCTACCAAATAGTGATAAGAGCCAGACTTCCTGTTTTATTTCGTGGTACTGAATAAATGTCTTTTTCTCACTTGTTTTCTAAATAAATAATATAAAAACTATTTTTTTGGCCCTCCTCTCGAATCGCGCACCAAACCACACGTTTTGGGTATAGAACACCAATAATATATTTTGTACGATATGAGGGGAAAAAAGAAATAACTACAAAAATAGCTCCGCTTAAAAAAAAAAACACCCCTCAAGCTCCTGTCTCCATAATAATTCTCATAAGGAAATCGAACTATAGTTTGAGCTGCAATTTCAGGGAACAAGAATTATTTAAAATGTTCCCTGAAATTGTTGATCTGTTTCTGGTTATTTTTGTTTGAGGGATAAAACTAACCCGTAATGATCAATCCTAGTAGTTGTTCACTTGTGTGCCAGTGACTTTTCATGGAGATACACGAGCGGCACGAGTAATAAGTTTGGAAAAATGAGTTGAAAACAAAGTAACACCCTAGTGTTGCATGCACTAAGAATTTTCATTCGCAAAGTATTTTTTTTTTAATGTAAAGAACAGAAACAAGTATTTTTTTTAACCACTTGTTAGTCCTTTGGCCTCCAGTTGCAACATATATTTCCTTTTTTATGATTAACACGATAAACCTGTTTTAACGCAGAATTTGCGCCTAGTAGGGGAAAAAAAGCCTTTGCCTTTCTGCTGGCATAGTACCTGCCAGCTGCGCAAATCCACACGGATTTGAGCAGCTGGCAGGTCGGCTTTCCCGCGGGGCAGTCTACAATGTTGTTTAAATGCAGGGTGGTACCCTGCTGCTGGCCAAAAAAAATCGATAATAATTTTTCAGAGGACTAAGAACCGGCGCGTCCGTTTTAATTCTTTTGCATAAGAAAAGTTGAAATTGACGCATTGTTGCCTAGACTAACAATTTTCTCTGTGCGGCCATCTCAGCGGCAAGTATTAATTGACGTTATGCACGAAGGACAGGGTTTTTTTTTCCACACGGTACAGATCGCTCAAGCCAAAACGGTAGACTGGAAGTGGGCGGGGGGCATTGAGGGGATGTCCGTGTGTTGGGCACATGGGCAGTGCGTCTCTCAGCCCCCTCTTCGCATTCTGATGTTATAATAACTTGTGAGATTGGGAGGGGAGGAGAGGGGGTAATTATTTTATTCAAAATCAGTCAAACTCAGCTATGGGTAACAAAGGAGAAAGCTATGCGCGGGAAAGGGTAGGGGGAAGGGGAAGGAGGGGAAAGAGGAAGAGACAAAAGGGGGAAGAGGAAGAGACAAAAGGGGACAAAAGGAAGAGGAGGACAGAAGGGGCAAAAGGGGGAAGAGGGAGACAAAAGGGTGAAAAGGAAGAGACAAAAGGGGAAGAAGAAGAGACAAAAGGGCACAAAAGGAAGAGGAGGACAAAAGCGGCAAAAGGGGGGCAAAGGGGGAAGAGGGAGACAAAAGGGGGAAGAGGAACAAAATGAGCAGAGAGGGATGGAGGTGTACGGAAGTAGGGAGGGGGAGAGTTAGTGAGCCAAAAGGGGACAGGGGCAGGAAGGTGAGGGATTGGCAGGAGGATGGGGAGGTTCAGCATGGGAGAAAACAGGGAGGGGAGAGGTGAAGGAGAGGATGCGAGGAAAACGGGAGTATATATGAAGAAAAACTACCTGCTGCAGTGAACATTCACACAAGACTAAGCTAAAACTGTGAAACAGACAGGCACAGTTGGGGAGTCTTTTACGAACAGGCATTATTTGAGAGTCTGTTATTAACAGGCACTATTGGAGAGTCTGTTATGAACAGGCATTTTTTGGGAGTCTGTTATGAACAGGCACTATTGGGGAGTCTGTTATGAACAGGCACTATTGGGGAGTCTGTTATGAACAGGCACTATTGGGGAGTCTGTTGTGAACAGGCACTATTTGGGAGTCTGTTATGAACAGGCACTATTGGCGGAAGTCTGTTATGAACAGGTACTATTGGAGAGTCTGTTATGAATAGGCACTATTGGGGAATCTGTTATGAACAGGCACTATTGGAGAGTCTGTAATGAACAGGAACTATTTGGGAGTCTGTTATGAACAGGCACTATTGAGGGAAGTCTGTTATGAACAGGCACTATTTGGGAGTCTGTTATGAACACAGCACTATTGGGGAATCTGTTATGAACAGGCACTATTTAGTAGTCTGTTATGAACAGGCACTATTGGGGGAAGTCTGTTATGAAAAGCCCTAAGGGAGTCTGTTAATTTTGTAGTTAACCTTTACAAAACTTAAACGAATAACAGAAATGTTACCTGTATAAAATGTTCTGCATTTTCCCAGAGGAAGGATGGACTGTTTTTCCAAGAGATTTGCAGGAATACCACGTTTCTAAGGTACAAAAGAACACATTCTCGTATTTCAACAACTAAAACCTCATTGAACACATCTCTAGAGCTTAATCACTGATTTTAATGTATAGGACATTTAACCTTTTAATGGACAGATGTATCTCAAGACTTTTTTAACTTAGGTCGGTTACTGGAGCCGAACCAGCATTTACTTCGGTTTGGAGACGAGGATGCTGACCACTCGGCTGTTTCTGCTCGCTTTGCTCGGGGTCCCAGGGCACCCTTCCAAAGCTCGCAGTGAGCCAATGGATCGATTTTTTGCTCTGTCACGTAGATGTTGTTTCTAAACCTAGGGGTCCTTTAAAGGATTAAAGGTTTTTTCCGAGTAGTCTGGTCGAGACAACAACATGGCCTAGAACGTTCAAGTCTAAGTTCGCAGTGACTTTACCAAAAATGTTAGAGTTTATATTTTATGCGTTTAGCCAATCTAAGTCTATAGTTTAAGAGGGAACCGTCAATTTTTAGTGATAAAAAAATGGCCATTAACTTATTCAGAAGACTAATTCGTTGGAGTATTAGTCTAATTTGTCCACCAACGTTTTTAAACCCTTAATTTAATGAAGTGACATGCCTGTTTTAGTCTTCTGTACAGCCAAAGAGGCTGGGAAGACTACAACAATGACTTTGTCCTTCAGTCTATTCATTGACTTTTTCACTGGTAGTCAAGTGGACTTTGAAAATCCCAGCAAACTAAAATATCGTTGCTTCCTTATAGCTATTATATGCTTTCACGACGTAACTCAAGGAAATAATAACATTTGATCGTCACATTTAACCACTACAGGAAGACACGCAACCGTAAAAAACAAAAGGAATTCGTTAACGACACATATAAGCTTCATTAAATAACTATCAACACTGTGCTCAATATGAATGAATATTGAATATGCTTACTCTCGAACACTATTCTCTGTTACCTATTACTTACGAAATTAAGACATAAGGTAAAATTTAGGCCTAAAAGCTGAAAATGAGGCCTAAAATCACGTTGTCACGACAACATGAAATCTGGACACCGTGTTGCATAAACGAATAGCTATCATCTCGAACCCAATTTTTCATTGGCTGCTTCTTACGAAACTAAAACGGCGCGTAAAAATTAGGCCTAATAAAAGCTTATAATTAAGTCTATAATTGAATACTAAGTCTAAAAGCTAACACATTTTTAACCGGAAATTGTGATAGTTACTTCTTTTAGAATACATAATAGAGGTCGCTGTTGCAGTGCGGGATAGAGCTGTGTGCCTGAACACCTTCGGTGAAAAATTTGCGGAACTGGCGGAAGTGTATATAAGACTGGTTGTAACTAGATATTCGCTGCAACCGCTTCTTTACGTCTCAATCTTTTATTTTTACATTAATTTTGTGCTCATTTCCCTGAGTATGGATTAATGTCTGAGTAATGAATTTTGAATAATTTTTTGTTTATTATTTGAGTTTCAATGCACAAGTTTCATCCCTTAGAAATTAAATCTGAAATAGAATGTCTGAGGATAATTAGGAATGAATCAGACATTGAGCACAAAAGTTATCTTGGACTCAGACAAACAGACAAACTGATACCAGCATATCTGTGAAGAATGGTATGTTGAAGTCATAAATCGGTTTCAGGTAGAATATTGTCATATTTTTATTGTATTTAAAAAAATATATTATACATTACAATTTATTTTTAAAATAAAAATTGGAAGAAATCATAACAACTTCCTCGCTTGAAATGATTCTTGACTTCAACCTACCATTCTTTAGAGAGGAGCTGGTGTTGGTCTGTCTGATTGTTCGAATCCACAATAACGTTTGAGCCCAATGTCCGATTCACTTCGAATTATCCATAGTGAGTCTATTTAAAGTTTAAGTGCTAAAGGATGCCTATAAAGTACCATAAAATTTGTCCTTAAAGATGGATGTAATATCACTCACAGCTGTGCTATTGGCGTATTTCATGAGGCTGGCTACATCCATTAGTTCCCATAATTCTTCAGTATCATTAGCAATGTTTTTATCCAAGTAATGCAATACTTGGTTGACGCATTCAAAGTGTTCTGGTGGCTTAACATTTTTTTCCTGCCCTTTCTTCCATATTGGAGTAGTATCTTGCGTGCAGAATGTTATTGAACCAGTATCATAAGTTGACACTTCCGTTATGTGAACATCGACAGCAGTTGGAATCGACCAGAAATACTGTATTCGTTCCACGACTTGATACAAAGCTGCTAAAATACAAAGCAGTACGACAATTATCCATAACACACGTATTGGTAAAGGTAACTTTCTGTCAACAGCATTTCTGATTAAAACATTGTTCCTGTTTTCTTGCCCTGCAAAATGTAATATCTCCTTTATCATACGACGAAGTCTCCTCTTCAGAGCATCTTCAGGACGTGGATGTAAACGTGCCAAACTAAGCTTATCCATCATGGGGTTTTCTAAGCTGAAAATCGAAAGATTATTCCATGTTATTAGGATTTTATTTGCATTTATGCATCAAACAGTTTCTCAGGAATTAAAATAAGTTCTAAACAACATCTTGTTCGCTAATATTATCCGCATGTTCCCATCAGCCAATCATCTCGCATTTGCCATGAAAAATGACGTCTTGTTTTTCTTCATGTTTTTACCTTAATTCCTTCATTTTTGGCCCAGAATTGACTGAATGGAAATCAATAGTTCAAATTCTACGAGATATAATAAATAAAATTAAAACAAAAACAAAAACATTACAACAAAGGAAGTGTGGAACCTTGGGTAGGAGGACGCTTTACTACCACTACCTTTTCACTACCTATCATTATTACCGTGAAATTCTCCTACCCGTGACTATCATTCTCACCCGTTTTGAAGCTCTCAGTCCTCTTGTAACAATGCAGCACGACGAGATCGCAACAATGAACGAGAACGAGGAGTGCTGGGATCCACGGCAGAGGGCTGGGATCCTGGAACCCAGCACTCCACGTGGATCCGAGCCCCCGTTTGCGCTAAATGACAAGTGGAAGAAAACAAACAATAAATTTACTGAAACAGATAAAATAACCTTCAACAATTCACGTTACTCACAACATTGCAACAGCTGCTTTACAAACGTTGGTTTCCATTAAATGACGAAAAGGAATAGAGCAACCCAAAATAAGAAATGGAACAATTTTTGAAAACAATACCACCTCAAACGTAAAAAAAAGTCGTTCAAGAATTCATGTTAATTACAAGATTGCAACCGCTTTCAAAATTAAACGTTGCTCTTTTCGTTGCGTGTAGCATTGCTTCTTAATGAATATTCTGCACAAACTTTCTTCTTGCTAAACGCAACAATGTATTCCGCTCGCGCTCAACAATGTACGTCGGACTGATAGCTTCAAAACGGGTGAGAAGAAGGATATCGCCCGCTTTTCTCATGCTGGAATCCAACAATGGCTCGGGCGAATCCCAGCACTCGGAAAGCGGGCGATATCCTATACTTCCCCCACCCAATCCCCACACTCAAATCCTAAACCCCAAAAGTGCTGCGAAAGTTTGGTAGTATTAACTAAAATACGATCTTGAAGTGTTTGGATGTATTTTCACCCACAACGTTTTTATCCCTTGAAGGAAAAAAAACGCAAAACTGAAAATACACGGGTTCAGCCAAAAACATTTGGAGAGCGCCATTTAATTTACTATACTTCATAAACTTATATATATATATATAAAAAAAACAAGTGTTTGTTTATTTGTGAACAAGGGCCGTTGTTTGGAATTTTCGAAGAAGTTCGTTAGTATTGGCTTGAAAAATATGTTATAGTCATAACTGTTTGAATTTTCAAAATAATATTGCAACAAAACAAAAACAACTTAAGGATGCAGTCCCCCTCTACTACCACCATTTCGCCGTGCTCTGTTCACTCATTCGTCCTCACCCCACCCTTACAAATTTAAAGCATAATTCGACTCAAAGGGGAAAACGGGCTATCAAAAGGTTGTCAAAGAGATTAACACCGTTTTATAGACGTGTAATTTCACAGTGGATATCAATAATAATAATAATAATAATAATAATAATAATAATAATAATAATAATAATAATAATTTCGTGGTTTGTTACTAATGTAAGAACCATTCCATTGAAACTTGTCTTCACGAAAAAAACAAATAAAAGTACAAATCCAAGGTGGCTGCGGGTTCATAAAGCAGTTCACACTGACAATAGTTTGCAATATCTCCTGCTTGAGATACAAGTAGAAGTAGTGAAAAGAAAGAGGGATGACAGTAGGGAGTTGAAGGGCAGGGGAGGTAGGTAATAATAATTGTTTTGCTGCTGTTGCCGACTCAACTACCAAGTAGCTAAACCTGTCGTAACGTATGCCACAGGGTCTAGCTGTGCCCACACACAGGAACTCAGCTGCAGCTCCTCATTTACCCATGAATGCCCATCCACCCATGAACCTTTAGTTCTGGTTGTCGCATAGATAGCTTTATCTCGACTGGCTTTGTGTTCGTGTTGTTTGGTGTTTGTCATTATTGACACATGTTGCTACCACAGCAGAGGACTGAAAACAGTGGCGTCTTTTCCTTATTCTCCTGCATACATCGCACCTAAGAGATGGCTACGGATTTTATATAAACATATGATGCCTCTGAGTGACTGTTGCACAGCCGATGCACGGTCATTTCTTCCCCAACTCCTAGGCAGTGTATTCTAATGCCTCCA
>JAHWFP010021219.1:32875-73383 GCA_023313725.1 Lithobius niger | reverse complement strand
GAAAAGTATCTTGTATATACGAGAAGAGTATCTTGTATATACGAGAAGAGTATCTTGTATATACGAGAAAAGTATCTTGTATATACGAGAAAAGTATCTTGTATATACGAGAAGAGTATCTTGTATATACAAGAAGAGCATCTTGCATAAACAAGAAGAGTAGCTCGTATATGCAAAAAGAGTATCTCGTATATACAAGAAGAGTATCTTGTATATACGAAAAGAGTATCTTGTATATACGAGAAGAATTTCTTGCATAAACAAGAAGAGTATCTCGTGTATGCAAGAAGAGTATCTCGTGTATACGAGAAGAGTATCTTGTATATACTAGAAGAGTATCTTGTATATACGAGAAGAATTTCTTGCATAAACAAGAAGAGTATCTCGTGTATGCAAGAAGAGTATCTCGTGTATACGAGAAGAGTATCTTGTATATACGAGAAGAGTATCTCGTATATACAAGAATAGTATCTTGTATATGCAAGAAGAGCATCTGGTAGATACAAGAAGAGCACCTTGTATATACAAGACGTTTCTTGTATATACAAGAAGGTGTTATTTTTCTTCGCCAAACACTCAATGTCTTTGCTAGTGTTTCCGTGGGTAAGGGTTGGCAGAACATCCGACTTAGAAATCCTAGGGTGACTTTACAGCAGCCAGTCGCGTCGCATGGACTCACGGTTTCACTTGAGATTTTCTGCACCATACATAAAATTACGTTACGAACTGGGACCAACTTGGCCTTCCTACACCTAAAGATTGTTTAGTATAAATAATGAATACTGCAAAACTACTGTACAATATACTGTAGGCCTAATTAGTCAGAGATTGGCCTAACCAAACAAATGTAGGCCTGATTAATCAAATATAGGCTAATCAAACAAATGTAGGCCTAATTAGTAAAATATTAACCTTTACCACACACATGTAGGCCTAATTACTCAAATATCGGCCTAACCACTCAAATATAGGCCTGATTATTAAGTATGGGATAATCAAACAAATGTAGACTTAATTAGTTAAATATTGTCCTAACCATTCAAATACAGGGTTACTATTACTCAAATATCGGCCTAATTACTTACATATCCGCCTAAGCAAATAAGTGCAGGACTGATTACTGAAATCTAGGCTAATCACACAAATGTAGGCCTAATTACTCAAATACCGGCCTAGTCAAACAAATGTTGGCCTAATTACTCAAATATCGGCCTAACCATACAAGTATAGGCCTGATTACTCAAATATTGGCCTAATCAAACGAATAGGCCTGATTATTCAAATGTAGGCTACTCAAACAAATGTAGGCCTAATTAGACAAATATTGGCCTAACCATACAAATTAGGACTGATTACTCAAATATACAGTATAGGATAATTAAACAAGTGTAGGCCTGATCACTCAAACATAGGCTAATCAAAAATAATGTAGGCCTTATTACTCAAATATAGGCCAATAAAACAAATATAGGCCAATCCAAACAAATACAGGCCTTAATTATATATGGCCTACATCTAGAAGATTGCCAACGAATTTCGACCGTTACTGCCCAGCAAGTACGGAACAACAGTATAGTCGAGATGTGATTTCTGTCCTCTCTCTAACTCTTGCTAAATTCCAAAATTCCACCTTTTTAGACGAGTAAATTTAAGAAAATATGTAATTTGAAACTCTACTGCTAAATCTCACTAACAAAGTATAGAGGGTGGGGCAGAAAGGAAGGGCCACCCTTGGCAATCAAAGATGGTTACGGGGGGGGGGGGGCAACTAACCATGAATCGATCACTGACCTTGACGCATATTTTCAAGGTCATCGTGATGCTAACTTTTTAGAAACTTGTAGACATTGGCAAGGCATGGCCATTGCAAAAAACAAAACGAAATTCGGTACGTTAGTTTAGGAGTTACGGGAATTGCAAGCATCATTCTGTTGTGCTGACCGAGTGGCTTTCCTGCCAAACAGTGAGTGTAAAATTAAGTCCAGTGGTCCTCAAAGTACATGAAGCATGCTTGGAAACAAACAGCAACTGACACACTGATGACTCGACACTAGCTCTACACAATCTGCTACAATACACGTCTAAACAGAATGGTGCTGCAAACTACAGCATCTTATGCAAGTTGGCATAGTTTAGTCACCGTGGTCGTCTAGAAAACGAAACTAAGGTTGTTCCTCCCTCAGGTTAACACTTCTGATTTTGTTTCAGAGCTGATCACGGTTAATGAATTATGCCAATTTGCGTATGCTGCCAACACTATTACATACCAATACAGAGCCTGACAGAACTGTTTGGCAGGAAAGCCACTCGGTCAGCACAACAGAATGATGCTTGTAATTCCCGTAACTCTTAAACTAACGTACCGAATTTCGTTGTTTTTTTTGCATTGGCCATGCCTTGACAATGTCTACAAGTTTCTAATTTACACTGGGGTTCTACGAAGCATGGTTAAAAAGTTAGCATCACGATGACCTTGAAAATATGCGTCAAGGTCAGTGATCGATTCATGGTTAGTTGCCCCCCCCCCCCCGTTCGCCTACATACCATGCAAAGTTTCATTATCCTAACATTAACCATCTTTGATTGCCAAGGGAGGCCCTTCCTTTCTGCCCCACCATGTATAGGTAATAAGTGAACAGCCTAAATCAGTTGTATTTCTCTATTTCAGCACCAAATTTGATTCGCGAGGGAGCATAAGTGCTGCTATGAGGAACAGTGCCATGCGGGCCAACATGTCGCCAGGATCAACAACCAACAGTCTACTACGCAACCATTCCGGTCATAAGACAAGTTTAGCAACCAGCAGTGATGACGTCAGACAGGCACGCAAGCAGGTACGAAACACTGTGTATTTTAGACTTCAAATTCAAACCTCTTTAAACGTAATTCAGTTCTTCTGAGTATGATGGAAAAAAGGATTAGTTGCTTACTTGAGAATCTCTCATGGCAGAATGAGTTCAAAATTGGAACTTTGACGACGGACATCAATAAGGCGAAATACTACCCATTGCCTATAGAGCAGTGACATTTGCCGCCATATTGGCACCGGTATGGTTTTGGAGGGCATAACTACAAGGTGCACTACATAAAAATGGAGGGGAAAACAACGGAGGAGCGGATTTCTTAGGCTTAAAATAACGTTGTTTTCTCCAACAACAAAAATCGCGCGTTTTAGGTCTAAGAAATCACTCTTCACAGCATCGGCTTCAGTATGACGCCTTTCTGTTTCTCTCTGCAGTACCCCTTGCAGCTAACCCATTAAGGCTCCAGCATAGAGTTATATACAATAATACTACGACGTGTCACTGCTGTATAGCGGTCAAGCCATGAGCGGCCATTTTGCAGGAGTTAACGGCGCCTGTTCACCATATCGATAGTGTTCCCCATATTCTAAACACAGCCTCCACGTTCCAGATTCTCCGTCATCCAATAGGCTGATGTGGGTCACGTGATCTCGTTTTAATTATGAAAATTACGGTGCCACTCCGAATAGTGTTGTTTCATTTTTTATTTACCGCTATTTTCTTTAAATTGTTCAGAGATTCTGCGATGCTGCATCCGGGAGTTGAAAAGATAAAAAAGGCGTCTTTGAAAACAGTGGCATTTTTATATCAACTCAATGCTGTGAGAGACCGGATTTCTTTGGTCTAAAACGTACGACGTGTTTGGAATTATTGGCTTCACATTTAAAACCTTAAACGTGCTTATTCACCAAATAACGGGCTGCAGTATCTTTTGCTGTCTACTGTTATTTAGTCCTATACTTGATTTTAACTAGCAAAAGAAGGCGCAGAGAAATTAATTTTTACACAACAAACAAGCCACGGTGCATCCTCAATCATTGAGCGTAAAGTTGGTGCGTCCACGTGCACCAGAGAGCAATCGGTCAAGGTTAACAACATCACTGTCACGGGATGTGGCGCCCATCTAGCGGTCCAAAACTATGTTCCAAAACGGTCGATAGCTGGAAAAAAGTACCCGCTGTGTCGCTAGGCTTAACATGCTCCCTGGTGCACGCGGACGCACCAACTTTAAACTCAATGATTAAGGAGGCACGTTGCTTGTTTGTTTCATAAAAAGAAATTTTTTTGTGTGTTTCTTCGCTTGTAGAAAGTAAGGGCTAGACAGATCTAAAGTGTGCGCGGCCTATCTTGAGTTCGCTGCAGAATGAACACAGATAATCGATTGTACGTTTTTAGCAGCAGAGTGCCTTGTTGATATCCAAGATGGTTACAAAAACAATGGCGGCCGTTGATTAAAGCCGCTTCCTCCAGGAAGACGTAGCTGCTCATAAAATACTTCCAGGACTCAAGATACCCCGCGCACACAATAGATAGTGGTAAATGGCTATCACTTGTTATGTACTTTTTTCTATTTCTGTTGTTCACCACTGTACACAAGGGGAGCAAAGCGCCCCCCCCCCCCCAGACGTAAAGTTAACAGTAAAATTTGGTCAAAGCAGATAAATCAGGCATTTGTTGTAGTTCAACAATTTCAGAAAATTCCTTTTTAAACGTTTCTAAGCATTAAAATTGCTGAAATGAGATTACCAAGGGACTTAGAGCACACCTCCCTTTCTAAAGCCCTTAGCCCAGTTTTTTTTGCCATCCACCACCCTCCAAAACAAATTTCCGTGGTGCCGAGGTTCACATTGCTTGTGCGAGGTATATTATTTACTGTTATTGAAGTCAAAGACGGAAAGCCAAAGGCCCAATAAGAGTTAAATAAATATAGATGTAAACCTATTTACGTTGCCTTTTGGACTTATATGTCATACTGCCTGAGCGGGGAATCGAACCCATGACCTTTGAAATCAAAGGCCGAGTCCTACCGCTGAGCCATACTAACACGGCTAAAGTTTACATACGTTTAAAAATATACGCACGTGTTAAATGCTACCTATGGACGTTTCCTTTTAAAGGCCGTGTCAATATGGCTCAGCGGTAGGACCTCGGCCTTTGGTTTCAAAGGACGTGGGTTCGAGTCCGTGCTCAAGCAGTCTGACATATAAGTTCAAAAGGCAACGTAAATAGGTTTACATCTGTATTTGTTTGTTATTACAATCTGTAGTTTGTAACTATTATGTCTTTTTTTTGTAACCATTATGTTCTTAAGCAATGCCCACAAGGGGCGATTTAGGCCTCGAACACACTAGGCGACCAGGTCGCTGCAGCCAATGAGAATGCTTATCGTTTATGTAAAATCACACACTAATCATCCTCATTGGTTGCAGCAAACTAGTGTGTTTGAGCCCTTAACAAAGAATTAAAGTTTAAGACATATTCCTAATTGAAATTCCTAATTGAAATTCCTAATTGAAATACCTAATTTAAAATAATTACAGGTTATCAAGATGCTCATCCTGGTGATCGTCCTCTTCCTGGTGTGCTGGGGTCCTCGCGTCATACTCCAACTCATCATCAAACACGGATTAGAGTTTTTCAGCCCAGCGGCGTACGCTGTGCGAAACGTCATCACTCTTCTACCATTTGTTCACTCCTGTCTCAACCCCATCATCTACAGTTTCATGTCCAGCAACTTCAGACGCATGATGATGCGTTCTTGCACGGGTCACCACCCGTGTGCGACGGTGAACTCCTGTTGTCGTTCCGGAAGCATGAGAACGCAGCATCAGCGGGCTGCGGCCACCGCTACCTACGAGCTGAGTCTCAACAGTGAAGTCGGTAGTAGGATATACCACCCCTCTGCTCATTACGTGTGTAGCACCACATGCACCACGGACACGAGGACTAGTCCCATCACGGAATGCGAAACCATGATGCACGAAGTCCTCACCTCCTCCAACTATGATCTGGGAATTAACAACGGAGGTGATATGGTTAACAAATTTCATGGCTGCGATGCTAACAAAGCTCCTTGTTATATCGATATGTATGATGATAATTCAGTTATAATGTGACTCTGTTACGATTCTGGGGTAAATCAAAAGGGTTCAGTGCCCGCTGTTGTTGTCGAGAGAGCGGAGCCTGTGTTGTGGAGCGAGTAACTGATACTACTTTCTGACTATACACAAAGTTGTGGCTCCCTCATGTGTAAAGCAAAGTACAAACCAAGCAAGTAATAATTGCACATCGAGTGTCAAGGATTAGTTCATTTACATTTTCTTTGTACGGTAATATTACTGTAAATTTGTTTACGAAGAATTGACTATCAGTGGCAATGCCGTGGCCGTGTAAACTTACCCTCAGCCAGGTGCCTTTGCTCTCAATCACAGAGTATTCTTTGCTGCCTAGCCCAAACCAGGGCACAGTGGTATGTCTAGAGATCTCTGTGGATGAGCGCGGCTTGGTTTCCATTCAGCATACCCTACCATCCGGAGTTGTGGTAGATTCTCTCGAGAAAGGCAAGGAAAAGTGCATTTTTTTTCTTTAATCGTTGAATTGTGGTTTACCCATCACTGGTACCTCTTTTACCCCTCTTTATTACACGTGTTTTGTTTTTTTTTTTGGGGGGGGGGGAGAGGATGCTGTTGACAGTGCAAACATCGAGCCCATAGGCCGCCGTAGCTTGCAGAGCTGTAAAGAAAACTCCAGTAGTCGTGAGTGGTCCCTTGTATATGTCCATGCGTTTCTTGATGCGCATAGGTGCAAATGCTGACAAGAAATCTGGTTTCTCCCCTATCGCTCACCTATATTCCACTATGAATCAGCGGTACGATGGAGTTGATGCAGGTTCAACTTTTCAGTCTGAGCCACACGGAAAGTCTGCTTTTATAGCCTCCACCTATTATCGAGCTAGTTATTCAACAGTGGGGATCTTTAATAAATAGGCCAGGTTGGTTGGTCATTCTCTTTGGCTCTAACCCTCGACATGAGCATGCTCGTGGGCGTTTTCTAGTTTTCTTTTTTATCTAATTCCACAACATCCAAGTGTTGAACGACACACCATCAACATTCATCATGTGATCGCTAGAGTTTCTTCTCATCGTAATGTTTTTTTATGCTCTTACGATGAATCATCCTCTATCTATTTGTGTCATACCCAGCATGGGAAAACGAAAAAAGCATTCGGAACATTAACATCGGTTTGACTGATTCAGCAAAGCTTTTCCACAGGAAACTCAACACTCACTGAAATGGAAGAAAGCACGTTTAAGTTTACTGCTTTCTGAACTTGGCTAGTGTGTTAGCAACCCCCTTCCCCCCGCCCTTTTGCCAGTCGTAGCTCTGACACCAGTTCTTTGGCCACAAAACTTCTCTTTACCTAATTCAACTGTTACTTGCAACAAATTGACACCCACACGCTTCATTAAGTTCTGACTAATGGAGGGCATACGATGCATATAGTAATTATGTGGAGGTTTGGGGGGTCTTGCTCTATCTCCACCCTCACTAAGAAGTCAGTTTTGGACAATATGACGCACGTCTGTTTCCAAGTTGCTCTAATTTTGCATTTTCACGTACGATTTACGTCCGTCATATTAGCTGTTGTGTAGAAACACGTTAATTCGACATGGAAAAAAACGTTTTGAAATAAATCAACATATTTCTGTGCCTAATTACTCTTGGGTCTTAAATATTCAACACTTTATCAACAAAATTTGGGTAGGCTTCTGGATCAACCTAAAAGCCACTAATATTCAGTTTTTCTGAAAAAAAAATATAGTTGTACACTCGGTTCAGTATAAATTTATTTTCGTGAATAATATGTATTTCATCTGTAAATTAATGTTTTGAATGTATGTATTTTATAGTGTAATGAAACCTTTCTGTTCCATGTTTTACACTACAAACATCCTCTTAAAACTTATTTCATACTTAAATGTTTTGAACTAAGAGACATTTACACAGTGTAGGCTCTATCATTTTTACAGTTTTCCTGTAGCCATCACAGTAAAACTGAGAGCGACTCACTCAGATTCGCCAGTTTCTTTACTACAGAGTAATTTTACTCAAATCAAGAGTTGAGAGGTTTAGGAAAGTTTGGGATGGAGGGCTGCATAAACTTGAGGGAGAGAATTGCTAGTTCATCCGAGGGTCGGATAGGTTTAGGAGGATTTAAGAGTAGAGGAACTTCTTACATTTAGACTAGTTGGGAGAGATGGCTAATTCAGCCAAGGGTCGGATAGGTTTAGGAGAGTTTTATGAGTAGGAGAACTGCCTACATTTAGACTAGTAAGGAGAGAGAATTGCTAATTCAGCCAAGGGTCGGAAAGGTTGAGGAGAATTTAAGAGTGGAGGAACTGCCTACATTTAGACTAGTAGGGAGAGAATTGCTAATTCATCCAAGGGTTGGAAAGGTTGAGGAGAATTTAAGAGTGGAGGAACTGCCTACATTTAGACTAGTAAGGAGAGAATTGCTAATTCAGCCAAGGAACGGATAGGTTTAGGTGAATTTAAGAGTGGAGGAACTGCCTACACTTTGACTAGTAAGGGGAGAATTGCTAATTCAGCCAAGGGTGGGAGAGTTTGGTGAAGAAGTTGGCGTGTTTGGGAGTGGAGGAACTGCCTACATAAAAAGGCTAGGGGAGAATTCCTAGTTCAGCCGTGGTTCAGATAGGTTCTAGGAGAGTTTGGGACTGATGGAACCACCACATAAGCATGGCAGGGAGAGGCTGGTTTAGCCACTCGCACCTACAACGCACTTGGGGGGTTCCACTTGTGATTTTTCATCACTCTTGTGCCACATGAGATTACTTCATATACTGTGTTGGAACTACTTTAGTCTTCATACAAACCCAAAGATTGTTTAGTATAATCAACTGCAAAATTACAGGCCTAATTGCTGAACTACGTGCCTATAACCAAACAAATTTACGTCTGTATGTAGTCCCATCTAGTAGAGGGCCAACAAACTATTCTGCACTGCCGAGGATGTAGGGGAAAAGTAATCCAGGGCTGTTATACGGACCTTCCAAACGAAATACACATAAATGTTTCTCGGAACTCCACGTGTAGTTCACTCATAGAGATTTACAGTCACTATGGATTTACAATGGATTTACAGTCACTTATAAGTCCATTTTAAAACGTGGCAGCCAGAAGATATTCTGTCGTATTCCTGGGACTAATTTACGAGCAACCTGTGGTGAATTTGATACCTTCATTTAGTTGTTGGAACTATGATACACGCAAGAAAACATTCGTTGCGAACAAGCGGGCTGCGATAACAACAGCTTGTGCCATGTGAGGCCCAGCGATTTTAGTGCAATCGACATTGTGAGAGATTTCTCCTAATGCCAACACATTGAGTGCATTGAAAATACGCGGAAGTTATAGGATAAGAAGCAGTCACTTTCAACCTATCCCATACCTAACTCTTTGTCACATTGAAGTTGCTATCTTTATGAGTTCATTATTTTAGCTTGATTCCTTGCATAAGGGTTGTTGACATGGAGATTTTACCTTCGTAGAGGCTTGATTGAGTTCACATTTATCTTGTAGGATTTTTTTTAATGGCTGGGGTAGGCTGGAAAAAAAGGTTTTTATGTTACTAGTTTGAAGCACTCTGTTAATTCGGTGCAAAATTACATCTGAAAAAACGGAATGGGTGTTATTTTTATGTAGTCGAATTTTTTAGTTTTTTGTTTTGTTCTGATTTTGTACTTTTTTGATAAAATAGTTAGGGTAGCCATTATTCTCAGATTTATTCGCCAATTCCTGCTGTTCACCTACTTGGAGGTTAACTTTTTGGAAGCATACGGGTTATAGCTGATTTATCGAAATTTGGCTCATTTATTTAACTTTTTCCATCTGTTGAATAATAATGTCACCTATTGCATTTTTAATTTTAGTTGAAATGGTTTTCTCGAGCATTTATTTTAGCAGTTAGACTAAACAATTATTAAGAGCAGGTTAGAATATATATAGGTAGTGCCACTCATTCTCTGACAACGGTAATATTTGGACGAAAGAAGTACCTGCTTGCAGCTATTTACCGCCAGAGGGTGCTGTCTTCAAGTAACGGAAGCACTAAATTAAATTAAATTGAAAGTAGATGCAAGGCTAAAGGTGTTGAAGAAAAACGTGTCGTGGTGCGTGGTGTCAAGTTTTTGAAGGATGGTAAGGCTTGGTTCTAAAAATGGCGGTCCATGGTAATATGGCAGTAGTTTAGGAGACTATTGTGTGCACTTGTCTTAATTCTGAATTAGCTACTGCAAAAGCCATATTTAAGCAATTTATGCTCCATACGCTCAACTATACTTTGTTCCACATTATGTTTTCAGAAAACTGACTGTATGACGCCACGTTTTCTTCCACTACAAGTGTAAAAAATCCGTAAACATCCCATTCGTAAACTCTAACAGTAACTTTGTTGAGTCTACAAGTGTGATAGCCACATGTTTTTTCACTCTTAGTGCAAGGAAACGAGTCGTCATCCAGTCAGTTTTCTGAAAACATAATGTGGCACAAACTATAGACTGGATGCCATGACAACACTGGAATAATATGCATGTTTGACTGCAGACCTTTTTCCTATCCCTCTTAGACCCTCCTCTTCCATAATGTGGACTCTTCCTGGTGAGATGTAAATCATGTGTGGGAAATTCAGCACCTCCGTGCTAAGTGTGAGAATTAACTTAGTTCAAAGAATTGTTGACATTCCAAAAAAAATGGGAGATAAAGCTGGCATACAGAAGGTAAAGCCGGTTTGTGAATGGTCGTCATCGCACAATAGTCATTCACGGTAATGCCACTGCTGTACTAGTACCGTGAGGGTAAAAAAGAAACGATACTGACACTCTTATTTCTAATTAAGACCATCAGTACGGTATCCACAATCTTATGACATCCTTAACAATCTCTGGACTCGACGCCAAAATTACAGAGGTTGTAGTCTTACTATTTACAAGGAGGACACAAGATTGCCGACTGCTAGTCTCCCCTTCCCTCCCAGAGTCGTTCCCAACTGGAACAAGTTGTAACAAGACAGTCTCTTCTTCTTATCTAAATACCGGTATGCTTAAAAAAAACCTGTCTCTATAAATTATATTGGTAGTCTACTGACACTAAGGTCGACTTACGAGCTACTTAAGCTCCGCTGTCCACAATTTCGTTATAATCTTACTGTGAGCACCACTGTACCGTCCAACACCAAGGCATGATTAGTTAATATCTGGATCACCTTTTCTCTGCACACTAGTTTATTGGCACTCCATTGGAAGCCGTAATCGTTTTCAACATACCTGATGAACCTCTCATATACACAGCTCGTTTCAGTCAACCTGGTACTCCTGGTGTGGGTGCCAATCAGCAGCAGCATAAGCCATCCCAGTACTTACCAAACTTTTGTAAGCTATGAGTCTTGTAGCAGGAGTGAATCCCCATAGTACCTTATTTTCTCAAATCTTACTTTCTCATTTGATCTTCTTAAATAAATACCTGGCGAGTTTGAGTGAGGGAGATATCGAAAGAAAGTCATCCCACAGCTACTACGATGGAAAAAATTCTCACTTGATTTCCCCAAATAAAAAAAAAATACTTTTATACGAAATGACAAATTTCAGGATAACATTACTAAATAATGCCATGACCCGATAATTATTTTAATTACCGCTAATACGGTCATTGATACCGTGCCGGTTGGTCCGGCTGTCTGGCCCTGTCTTCCTCCGTCCCTATTAAATCCACTAGTTCTGTTCGCTAACCTCCTCACTGTAGTCTTTTTAATTTCACTACGACTGTCATATTATGTAGGTCATAAAATATTTCCAGAAGATTTTGGGAAAAGTTGGAAAAACTGAAGTGTTTCAAGGACACCCAGGGCCACAGCCAGGGTTTTATTAACTCTGTTTTGTGCGAACCCAACAGAATTGTCCCACAAGAAGCTACAATAGCACGAGGGAGTTCTGGGCTTTCTTTCCACCTTTTGTTCCCTGTTGTGAAGGTTTTGTAAATTTTTGAAATTCTATTATATTTTATTTGAGTGTATGTAACTCAGTGATTTTCAACCTTCCTTGGTTAGCGGTAACCTTTGTTGGTTTCCGTAAGTCCACGACCTGGGGGTGGGGAGGGGGATATGGTAAATGATAAATGTACTGACATTTTAAATTAACCAGCGTTACTGGCGTATGATACTTACAGGATGCTGTACTGATCAGTACTATCGAAGCATGAGCGGTGGTGGTGCCGAAAAAGTGAAGGTGGCAGATTCATGATAAAACTCAAGTGCACCAAGGCCTTTTGACATACAAGCAAGGATTACCCTTTTCCAGACTTCAAACCACGTAATTGCAACCACGTGAATTGAAACTTTGTGCAGGTTTTTATGTTTTTTTATATTATTTTTTATTTATGTGTGAGAAAATGACATAATGAAAAATTATGATGTTTTTACGACACTGTCCTGCGGCGCCCCCAGACAACTTTCGTGGCACCTCAGGGCGCCGCGGCACACTGGTTGAAAACCACTGATCTAACTAGACAACTTTAACATGTTTTTTTTGTATTGTTTTTATGTACTTGAGAACAGGGTTCAGAAAACCTTACAACATAGGGCAGTATAGATCATTCATGCTCACTATTTCAGCTAATTTTCTTTACTACTTATATCTAGTTCTTTTTTATGCCTGTCCACATCAATTTTGTTCACTATTTTTACGTAAATAATACTAGAAAAGTAACTGCAGGTGTGCCATCTTTAGTTCGGTGTGTTCAATGGAAACAAAACTGCATCGAAGAGCCAATGGAGTCGATATTCTCCGAGAGTGACGTCAGACTGAGAGAACAGGAAATTAATCGCTTGTTTAGGAACAACCATGAGAAGCTGTGACGACAGCACTGAAGTCCTGAGTGGATTTTTCCGGTCCAGTCAGTGAGTCTTATAGAGCAGTGACACGACGTAGAATTATTGTATACAACTCTATGCTGGAGCCTTAATGGGTTAGCTGCAAGGGGCACTGCAGAGAAACAGAAGGGCGTCATACTAAAGCCGATGCTGTGAAGAGTGATTTCTTAGACCTAAAAAGCACGATTTTTGTTGTTGGAGAAAACAACGTTATTTTAAGCCTAAGAAATCCGCTCTTCCGTTACTTTTCCCTCCATTTTTATGTAGTGCACCTTGTAGTTATGACCTCCAAAACCCATACTGGTGCCAATATGGCGGCAAATGTCACTGCTCTATTGTTTCTGACTCCCTTCACACTCAGAAAATTGTTTCTTCAAGCGTTGAGCTATTTGGTGAGCTTAGGAAAGTGTTCATAGTGTTGTGGATTTACTTACGTTTTAGCAGAGAAGCAAAAACCGATAACGTGTCCCACACATACTATTTTTTTAAAGCATCTGTTATTTTTACACCATTTTCGTTGTTCTTAATCAACTATGTGCCGCATTCTGAATCAAATACAAATTTCTGTGGAATTATGATGTTTTGATTTACGTACATTGGTACATTGGTTGTGAGTTTTTTTTATTCCATAGGTATGGTTGAAGCCATTCAGACATTAGTTGAGACCTTATACGTCTCATAAAATGTTAATTCGAATCTCTCATAATTATAAAGGAAGTAACAAGCTCGCTAGCCACAGAAATAATTCCGAATTCCGTGAGAATTCATTGAAGTACTCAGGCAAAGCAGAAACCATTTTTTTTTTACTTGAAACGCACCTGACCGACACTGCAGTTGTATTTGACTGACTCTTGCATCTCATTAGCAGTCGATATTGCTGGACGAATGGGATGAGTCGATGCAAAGTAGGACGAACAAATTAATGAACACACATGAACCCCTTTTAAGAAGTGAACAGCCTGGAGGTAACAATAGTTTAACAGTGCCGCTTTCATTGTTGAGGTTTGGGCGGGAAAAGGGAAACGACCCGCACTTATAGTGTCCGCTGCCTATCTTGAGTTCGCCACGGAACGAAGACAGATAATCGATTGTACGTTTTTGGTAGCAGAGTGCCTTGTTGATATCCAAGATGGTTAAAGAAAAAAACAATGGCGTCCGTCGACTAAAGCCGGCCGCTCCAGGAAGACTTAGCCGCTCATAAAATACTTGCCAGACTCAAGATACGCAGCGCGCACAATAGTTAATAATTTACTTTCATAAGGTTGCAGCTATGGCCCTACTTAACAATGATTTTCGAATTTTACTACAGTTAGCCTGCTACTATCATCAGGTGGTGGTGCGTGCATAATGATGAAACTTACTTGTTTCGCTGTATTGCTGCTTGAATGTGAAACGCCACTTCGGAAAACAAGGGAAATACGAAACTGCCCCAGCTTCGAAACTTCGAAAACATCTCAACAATAAGACTCTTGGAACGTATTTTTTAAATGGGCATTATTTAAGCATCGCTGCTGAATTCCAAAGTTGTCCTTCCTCAAACAAGGTGTATAAGAAATTGCCCCTTCACCCAACAACGATAAATTTGTTTTTAATTTTCGTGTACAATACACCTTTTGGAACGACGTGACTGACACTCAGGTTTCCCACGAAAGGTGTGAGGGGACCGACAAAAAAGGGAACCGTAGGCCCCATCAGACCTCTAGGCAGCCCTAGCATTTGGATTAGTAGTCATAATGATTGGCTGTCCACGGATAACCACGGTGGCTATATTTCGGCCGAAGATATATGTCTTAGATTTCTCTGGTTTGCCGAGTTGCATTCCGAACTGGAAAAAAAAGATTTCTCTGGTTCGCCGAGTTGCATTTCAAACTTTCAAACTGGAAAAAAGAAACACCAACTGCTCCTGTGTGAGGTGTTATTTTATCAACTTGGGAATGCAACGAAAAATGGTCTATATTCAAACTAGGATAGAGTTGTATTTGTAACGGGAATAGAGCATTGACATTTGCCGCCATATTGGTACCAGTGTGGGCTTTGGAGGGCATAACTACAAGGTGCACTACATAAAAATGGAGGGAAAAACAACGGAAGAGCGGATTTCTTAGGCTTAAAATAACGTTGTTTTCTCCAACAACAAAAATCGCACGTTTTAGGTCTAAGAAATCAATCTTCACAGCATCGGCTTCAGTATGACGCCCTTCTGTTTCTCTCTGCAGTGCCCCTTGCAGGTAACCCATTACGGCTCCAGCATAGAGTTATATACAATAATACTACGTCGTGTCACTGCTCTATAGGCTAAAGCCAGGGATGCCACCGAGAGCAAAAATGTGATAAAATGAGAAAATTTGAGCTCTCTAATAAAAGGGTGATAAAATGTGAAAAATTCACCAAATTGTTGAAAAAATAAGAAATTTTGAATATTTCGATAAAAGTAAATTGCATCACGCAACAAACGATAAATAAATTGAGTTCCGCTACGGTTGAGGGAAGACAAAATTCAGTTTGAGGAGTTCATTTACCTGCATTTGTCAGTGAGCCAGATTATTTGTTTTGTGGGTATATGGCAGTTTGGCTTTTGTTGTGGGAATGGCACTGTTCTTTTGTTCGAGGAGACACCCTAAACTACGCGCCACGGCTGTTTACTGTGACGTGCGTATCACGTGACTGGGCTAGTCCACTTAGACAGCTAAACTTCCGCGATTCTCGTTTGTCAGTGGCTAACTCATTAATGACGACATGGCTAACAGTCATGGCTTGTGGTAAAAGTACAACGTAACTGTGCTCCCGGACTCGCCACACCACTGAATCCGTTTTCGTACATAGGAAATAGGATCGATCAAACAATGTGTGAAAACAAATTTTTTCCGTCAAAAATTTGTGTACGGAAAATTGTTAAAAAATCCAAACGTGTGAAGTGAAAAAAATGAAAAACTAACGACCCCGGTGGTGTCCCTGATAGGCTAAAAGCAATGTTGAGGAACCAAAGCGGAAAAAAATGTCTGGCATTAAGAGACCACATGGGGTCAGTTATCAGAGGTATTTTACCTTCCTTATCATTTTCAATTTTACGTTGAATTTATGTTCCCAGAAAAAAATGCTGCAGTCTTCTTGAACGTTCTCGCTACTAACTTTGTCATTTTGGATAAAAATTAATACTTGAAAATGTCAAGGTGGGGGGGGGGGGATAAAATTGGATGGCATGCAAAAATGTTGGTGGTTGGGGGGGTGTATTGCCACCTGCCCCCCCACCCCCCCCCCCCCCCCCCCCGGGGCGGGGGGGGGGGTGTTTGCCCTTCCCCCCCCCCCCCCCCCCCCCCCTCCCTTAGTATGGCCAGTGTCTTAAGTCTTAAGTTGAAGTCTATCAATCGTTTAAGTAGGGTTGTGTTTTCTGCTCATGTTCACATCCAAACTCGAAAAATTCAACTTTGGTCAAAATGTGGTAATTTTCCAAATACTTGACCGTTTTTGACATTCCACTGTGCCAAATTCATTGTCTCAAAGACCGATTTCCGGTGGCATATTTTAAAATCAATACCTCAAACAGTTTTTAGGTAACAATTAAGGTTGGACGATTACGATATTATACATCGTTTATTTCTGTCGATATCGGTACGTCCCGCGATTTTTACTTAACAAATTCGTATATCGTCTGAACAATAATCTCGCAACTAGGATTCAGCAGGCAACAGTGCTGCCTTTCTCCTGAACACTGTAGTCCTCATAGACGTATAAAGCATGAAGCTGGAATCTAATTAGTTTAATGAACCACATTCCTAGGCCCTATTATGGTAAGTTTAGTACAGAGGAGGAAAGAATAGAACAGCGTCATGTGACGTCATTTTGGCTACGAGACACCATTTGGAGGTAATAGCTACAAGGTGCACTAGATTAAAATGTAACGGAAAACAACGGCACTTCTAGTCAAGACAGTGCTTTGAGAGCGGGTTTCTTAGGCTTAAAAGAACGTTGTTTTCTCCAACAACAAAAATCACGCATTATAGGCTTAAGCAATCCAGTCTAATAGCATTGGCTTCAGTAAGACGATCTTCCTGTCTCCCTCCAGTGCTCCTTGCAGCTAACCCAGTTGCTGGCTCCACCATAGAGTTATACACAAAAATACTACGTCGTGTCACTGCCCTATTGTTCTCGCAAGCTAATGTAGTACTCAACATTTTTCTTAGCAACTAAATTAACTGTTTTTTAAAGGTGAAGGATTTGCTCTACATTTGATGCGTTAACCCAACTTTTTTTCCAGTAGTTTTGATTTGTTAACGAAACAATTTTATTTTTGGTGTTATTTTTGGTGCGATATATTCCTCTCCGATATATCGTAATCAAAATTTTCTATATCGCCATTCTTAGTAATAATCTTAAAACCACAGAACCAATGCACAGGTGGACCTACACAGTCAATTAAGTGTTATTTTACTTGTTACTAATCCGACAAATTAAAAAGAACTCGATAACAAACAATATTCGCCAAACATCAAACTGAACTCGATGCTCGACTCCTCAGTTGCAAACTCGGCTAGGCTCGAACTAAAATGCGTCTTCTTGCACACCCCGTTCATGTAATATATATTTAAATAATTTATAAATCTTTCGTACTCTGTTCTTGTTAACTTTCTATCTTTGTGTCATTAGCGCTAGTAAGAATATTATTCGTAAAACTACATACTGGACATTTACGATTAATTCCACATGCCCTTTCAGGTAGCTCCATTGCTTATTATCATGTTTTAATTGGTCTACATTTTTGCTGTGTATTACGTTTGTTGTTGTGTAAATTTGTAATTATTTTGTATATAAAGCTACTCTCATGATATTTTTTAAATGCAAACTGTCCATTATTTTTTAAAACAGATTTTAAACATAATCACGTAACACGGGATGCGGACATTAAACGAAACTGACAGGTGAAATTGGTCAGTTTCTTGGCGACACAATGCTCCACTAAATTCCACTGACCTAGTGACATGCATTGACCAGGCTTGGACTGGCCATAGTGGAAAGGCGCCCTTTGGTTGTCATACTTTCGGCGCCCCTTTGGTAGTATATTTTTTCTCCTCCCCGCAAAGAAAAATGAATGGTTTTAGATTCCATGTCCACTGATGACTTTTCCTTTCAGGCACACATTCCCTTCTCTCTTCTCCCTCCCTTTATTTACAATTTTAACCATTTTTTAAACTGCTCCCCCCCCCCTCTCCCAACCCACTTCAAACTTTCCAAAAATAGCATTACTTGAAATATAAAATATGTCTTGAAGAATGCACTCCAAAGCCAAAAATGACGACATAATATAAAACTAAGCAAAGCTTTTTTAGCTCGACCCTGGACTTTGCTTCTGCTTGGGGAGCTTAGAGCGCTTCCCAAAACCCCTAGATGGTTGGAGACACCATCACTTCATCAGAGTTTCCTGTAAAACACATGGCGCTCCTCCCTGGTCATTTCGATAAATGGCACAAACGCCCTTTCCTATCCAGTCCGACTCTGGCATTGACGAACCACTGACCCAGACTGAAGCAGTGTCCAGGTAAGATCCGTACTGAGCCACTGACCCAGATGGAAGAACCAGCCCGAATTGAAGCACTAGTCCAGAGTGACTGACCCACTGACGCAACTTGAAGAACTAGTCCAGAGTAACTGGTCTTCTGACCCAGTTTGAAGTACTAGTCCAGAGTACTGACCCACTGACCCAGATTGACGCGCTATTCCAAAGTGACTGACCCAATAAACCGGAGTGATTCCGACACCCAGGTTGAGACTGACCAGGATTGATCCACAGGTTTTCACTGACCTATTAATGGCAGTACATCAAGTAAATTCTTCATTCAGAAAAAAATTAGTTAGGATTGTTAGGTTAATGTTTCCAACACACAAATTCGAGCACACTATAGAACAAAAGGTATGCAAGTAAACTATAACGTTTAGGTCATTTGTACCAAAACTATAGCAAAACTATGCACAGTACGACACAATATAGACATCAAAAGTTCATTTACGAAAAATGCTCAACTCATAAAAGACGCAAAATGGTAGATATAGAAATACAGTGTTCTTTAAAGGTATTTTATGAATGTACTAGCATCGTACCCGGCTTCGCCCGGGGATTTATTTGACCCGTGGTTGTTTCCCAGCATTTGTTTCCCAGGTGCTGCCTGATCATTCACTGCAACAGTCAATTTTTCTTTGTGTAACACTCCCCCTTTCCGTCAGTCCTCTCCCTCCGCAAAGCAATATCGTAATCAAATAGTGGCTTTAACATAAGCACTGCCCCACCAACGGGCATTTCCCGTTCAGGCCCCTCCTCACTTCCAGTAGCGTGCGAAAAAAACTGTCCTTCGTACATGACGTCATTTAAGACATGCCTTTACGATGACAGAGCAGAGCAAATTGTTAGTCGAGGTAACAATGTGCCAATTTCAACTTCTTTTCAGGGCAACAACGTCCCAGTTTCACCTTCAAGCCAAAGAAAATGACACACTCGCACGTTTTCATTGTTCCCCTTCCGGGGGTCATTGCGGTTGCTTCATCTTACATGATAAACCAAAGTCTCTTAGCAGAAATGAAGACAGGAGCCAGCACAAGCATTATAGACTTTGGTTTATAATGTAAGATAGTGGTTGTAGTTATATGTTAGTAATATTAATAAACAAAAACGGAACATTAAAATGTTAAAAGTAGAGTAAGGGTCTCAAAATCAAACCCTGGTGGTATTTTTTTTATGGTTAAGGTAGTTGACAACAACCCATGGTGCTCTCTGCTGCAAATACGCACTCATACTACCAAACCAAAGTAAAACTTTAAAACCTTAAGCAAGATATGAAAGTGCACACTTCACTACCACTGGGTCATTGGTAAATGTGTTTATTGCTTTCCTGTTCTTATGCAAGGAAGCAGACCAGCGGGTAGTAAGGGTCTAAGAGCCACTGACAGGCAGAAATTGACATCTACACCCTTACTGTCAAGGCTTGTCCGTGTTCCTCTAACATGGAGAAGCTTTGACAGTAAAGGTTAGAATCATATTATTCCAAGAGGTTGGGAAGCATTAGATCCTTATACCCGCTACCCTACTTAGGAACGGGAAAGCAATAAATACATTTTGACGAAAAACTGCAATAGAAGATATAATGACCCACAGGATGATCCAGTGGTATCGAGGTGCGCGCTTTCCTGCTTTCCTGCAGGTTTAAAACCTTTATTTCGGTTTGGTAACATGACTGCGTATTCCCAACAGAGAGCATTATTGGTTATTGTCAACATCTACGAAATTCAACTCAAGAATCGTCAAAATTTCCCAAGCATAAAATAATGCCCCAAACTTCACATGAAAATTGTATTCTTAAAGTTCGTAAGTTAGATACTCCAAATACTAAAACACCTGCTACAGGCTTAAACACACATACGGTCCGAATAGGCTAGAATTGGATTTGCAAAGTTAAATTTATAAAAACCGGCTTACAAAGTCATTAAGCTATAACCACCGGCTAGTAAGGGTCTAATGCTTACCAGCCTCTTATTGACGAAATTTGACGTATATACCTTTACTGTCAACGCCTGTCCATGATCCTTCTAAGGTTTGACTTTGAGACCAAGGCTATGTTGACAACTTTGCTAGACTGAATCCCAGACTCAGGGAAGAAGAATATACCGGTACAGGTAGTGCCACTCTTTCTCTCACAATGGTAAACATTTAGGACGAAAGAAGTACCTGCTTTCAGTGATTTATCGCCAGAGGGCGCTATCGTAAAGTAACCGGAAGCGCAAAGCATCATGGGGATCAAAATTATTTAGCATCACTAAAACAAATTGATCACTATAAGAATACAAAATTAATTGCTTAAAATATATCATAATTCAGATTAGGACATTACAGTAATTTTAAGAAAGACCAGAAGTGGCTGATCAAATTTTATTTTTTAAATCCAACATTCAATTTTAAAACAGTTTGTCGTTACGAGTGGAGCTAAGTGTAACGCATGGTTTTGTGTTCCGAGAACATCCGAGAAGCGTGCTTATCGGTCGTTAAGACTGAAGCTTCTTCCGTGGTTTATGTTTATTGTAACGAACTATACAGTTGAATCGAACACAGAATAAGTTCTTCAACCTCAGATGTCGCCCACCCACGAGTATTTCATCAATTTCCGCTTCCTATGACTACCTGACAATTGCTGCCTTCTGATGCCGTTGGTGGAAGCAGGTATTATTTTATCCCATGTTTTCAGAAAAGTGTCACTAACTACTAATCTACCCTGCCGATATTGCATACACGAATGATCATACACTCGCCAACTCTACCGTGATGTATTGAACACACTTCCAGGACAGAACAAGAATCAGCCTTCACAATAGAACAGCTTCCTTGTCACCAGCTACAGCCATTTTCCGACAACCAGGTCTCTCACGGGGCAATAACAAGGGGGGACCCACCCTCTTGTTAAACAAAAATGGAAAAAGCCAAAATACGCCACAAAATAAGACTACAATAGTGAACAATGATAAACATAATATAGCAACATTTAAAGCAAGACATTAAACTCAACCAGTACTCCGAAAGAAACAAGAAATCTTAGCCTTTTCTAAATGAATTTTATGGCTGACAGCATCGATGTACTGAAACACATCTCTACACCTCACATTTAACTGTCGTTTTAATTTCCTGCGATGTGAGTCCAAGTTACGATATTTCCGCAACTTAGCAGGGAATTGTGATCCTGCTAGCAACATAGCTTGCCATGTTACGCTTTGCTGATGATCTTTTTTTATGATATCAATCGTGATTTTGTCTTGCGGTATTAAATGTTGTGTACTTACAATTTTGTCAGATTAGAGTTGGCGTAACGGAATTTGGCGAAACGAGATTTGCCCTTTAGGCAAAAGCATTTAATCTGCTTTCTTTTTGGCAAAATAAGGTTTAGCGAAACGGGATTTGGCGAAAAGGGACTACATCCCTACTATACCACTGGAATGTCAACAGAGGGGAAGGCCAGCATCCCTTCGAAAGGAATAATTAACCTACCAATGCAGCATAACGAAAATGTTGCAGTAAAAAAACAGAAATAAAGGTGTTAGCACTAAAGTTTCAACTCAAACCCAACCTTTCGTGCAAAATACAAACAACTACTCTCTTCAAACTATTCCAGGGTATGGGACTTAACGAAATTAAATTTACTGTGATTCTCTGGGTATAAAGATGTGCGCACCCCAAAGGAATTTTCGCAAGCCTCCAGAAATACAGCATGCCAACTCCCAAAAGCTTTTGTACTAAAAACCATCATTCCTAGAGCTCCGATAGGACCTGCAGAAAAATGGATGAAATTTTACGAACCTTTAAATCGTAGGAGGACTTTTCAAGTGCATTTAATCTAGAATTCAAACGCCCGGGTTACAAGGTAGATTTAAATACAAGTTGGAGTTAAGGTACCAGTACCCGCAAGAATCGACTGGAAATTTAATCCGATCAATCAACGAATTCTATGAGAGATTGTATCGGAATACTACTGAATTGATCAAGACAAAGTTTTGCATTATTTTCACTCTATCTATCTATATATATAATACGCTTAGGTTGGGCAAGCAAATTCATCATTATTATGCACGGGAGGGGAAGCAGGGATGGGGATATTCAGACCACACAATAGGGGAATCCACGTCCGGGGGGGAGGCGGTGCGGGACGGGAAAGGGGTTACCGGGGGGGGGGGGGAATGGGAGAAATCTGACCAGACTATGGCAGAATGTAAGTGGGTAGGCCGCAGGGGAGTCCGGAGAAGGAGGCAGGGGGCAGTCGGCACCCTTTTTATTCGGTATTGCCCACTACAGTATTTCGCTAAAGTATACGGGAACTGGCTAGACCGGCGTATGTTACGCCGGAAGGGACAGCTAGTAGACAATTACTCCAGTTGGATACCTTGCACCAGCTTGCTAAGGAAGGCCCAGAAAACTCAAGGTCCGGATTTGTTAGAGGACATACAGAACAGTGGCGTAACGTGAGCCCTGCAGCCCCGCCCCAGTAAAAATGTTCCAAGGTTAAACCACTGTTTATGATCATGGTTTGCCATTGTTAAACCAATGGTAAATTTGGACCAACCATTGTTATCCAAAGATTGAAACATGGTGAAAGTGTCCTGTCACCATGGTAACTAGTGACCATGGTTTTGAACGAGGTTTAACCAAGTGTAAATTGGGACCACCCATGGTTTAACCATGTTTACCCATGAACTACCCGTGTTTAACCATGGCTGACCATGATCAATTTTTGCTGGGGCTGCAGCTGCATTGGGAGGGGGAAGGGGCAGAGCCTCGCTGGGCAAACTCGCATCATCATAAAAATATTTTTTGGTTAATTTTTGTTTGTCAGTTGCAGGCTCGGACTGACCATACTGTCATTGTGCCATTGGCACAGGCGCCTTTTGGTTACCACACTTTTGGCGCCCCATGGACAGCCTTCCGTTTACCCTCCCAGAAAGAAAACTGAAATATTTTCCGCTGTCGAGCTTCCCTTCAGGAACGAATCCTCCTTCTCTCTTTCTCCTTCCCCTTTCTTACATTTTCAACAGTTTTGTTCAACTCCTTTCCCCCATCAAAAAAAAAAAAGACCCTTGACATCCAAGAAAGAAGTTCATAAAACCGTCACTCCTTGAAATATGTGGTAATACATGCGTTGACGCACTTCAAAGCCAGTAGAAAATCAGAATGAGCAAAGGCTCCTGGCTCTTCCCTGAACAATGCTTGCGGAGCTTAGAGCGCTCTCCAGACCTGACGACTTCCTGATAAAACGTGTGGCGACCCTCCCGCCCATCATTTCTCTAAATGGTACAGGCGCCCTTTGCTACCCAGTCCGACTCTGGTCAGTTGAAACGGAAAGTTAACGCTATGTAGAAAAAATGTCACGGGCTTCATTTCTCTCCCTTAAGACTTAACTACGTCATTGAACCCCTGCCTTCCCCAGGTCAGTACCACAACATGCTTTGCAATGTGAAAGGTGATTTTCTTTTGTTTTTTTGGTATTTGTACATCGTCATCATGCCATGCATCAAGATAGGGTTGAACCAGTTTGGTCAGGTTGTTTGCTGTCCTCTTGCCCTAGATGTGCAGCTTGTCTTGACGCATTGTACCTTTGAGAGCTGATTGCAACGCTGCTCGTGCTCCATGGAAAAACCAAACCAAATTCGGTTAGTGACCCAAGTTGAAAATTCCAGGCCGACATGGAGGTTTTGCAATTTATTAGACAATTTATTGAGAATGATTTTCGGACTCCACTGATTCCTTCTCAGGCGAATAAAACACTAAAATTGAGCAACTTGAAACTGCAAAGTTCAAGAAAAACACAGAACAACAGGTGGCGGAGTGATACAAACCTAAAACAATCACGCAGTACATCAGGCAGTGGAGCAGAGAAGATAAAGCAGAATTAAATCTCACAAAATCTTATTTTGGTTTCCAACTACACATCCATAACAAGGTTACCCACCAAATGACCGCCACCTGATTTACTGCTTGGTTGTTTTAGGTTTGTATCACTCAGCCACCTGTTGTTCTGAGTGGAGTCTTGTTCAACTCAGTAATTTCAATTTTCACAACTTTAGTGTTGTTTGCCTGTGACCAGAGGAGTTCGAAAATTCGCAAATATTGTCTAATAAATTGCAAGGGGACGCACACCAAGTTAGCTATTCCCCCAATACGGAACACCAATGCCAGCTGATAAATCCGTGGAACTCGGTCCCTTCTAGAATGGCAGCAACATAGCCCTCAGAAGAATGAGGACTATGACGTCAGCGCAACTCGGGAGGCAAAAGGAACCCAATTTAAGTATTCCAAGATGATTTATTGCAAGTATTAACCCTTATGGATTCTGCTGAGGTTGCTATTCAGGAACTACTTTAAACTTTGAACTGTTTGAAAAACAATTAAAGCGGAATGCTTTTAAGATTATTTAAAGAATGATCCACA
Organism: Lithobius niger; assembly: GCA_023313725.1. NCBI lineage: Eukaryota > Metazoa > Arthropoda > Chilopoda > Lithobiomorpha > Lithobiidae > Lithobius > Lithobius niger. Next base: position 48,686 of record JAHWFP010021219.1, on the reverse strand, counting down.
CCTGTATTAATAGAGCGATACCAATAGTTTTGAATGCTGTAACGTGTATATATATTTTTGGGGCGAACCTTTTAAGAAAGATGGCATGGCTGGAACACGTATGGAGTACTCGTCGTCCCCGATCATCGCTGAAACAGTGTTGCAGCTCATGGATCACCAATCAAGTAGTTACCACCAACCCCCCAATTCTATGATTTGAAAGAGATACGTAGATGACACCTCTGTAGCTAAAAAAAAAAAAAAAGCGGAAGTGTTGAAGGAAGTCGGTGAAGACGGTGAACAACCAGAGATTAAAGTTCACTGCAGAAAATGAAGTAGCAGGGAAGCTCACCTTCTACTTCCTTGATGCCGTAAAAAGCAGAACAACGGTCGAGACAAAGAAAGCTTTGTTATAGTAGCCCTGAAGAACTTAAGACTGAGCTACTCCAACCCCAGCAGAGCACCAGGCGGTCGAAAATTTGGGAGATATTGTGGTAAAGAATATACAGGGTGGGCCACAAAAAATGACGATCCAAGATTTTCTAGTCCAACTTTTCTAGTTAGCACCCCTCAGAACAAGGAGAGGACCGAAATCTTCCCCTTTTATTAGCTTTGATTTCTGTCCCCTCCTGGTTATGAGGAGTGCTAACTAGAAAATCTTGGGTCGTCAGTTTTTTGTGGACCACCCTCTATTTTTCTTTGAAGTTGAGCATAACAAATAACAATTATGGAGATGAACTTGATGTTATGGTTACGAGAGATGGAAAGAAGCAGCTAAAATGACGTCGTATCCCAAGCCCACACAAACCGATAAGGGCATTGCATTTTCTTTGTGCCACCCTAAAGCATAACTTCTGGCTCTTGTAAAAGGTGAAATGGGAAGAATAGGAGCTAGACCCATGAATGGTGTAGGACGACAGTGTTATGAACAGGCAAGAGAATTACCTGAGGTTACGCTTTCCCACGAAGTTAATCGACAGAGCCATTAAGAGAGCGAAAGCTAGAAAAGACCCAATCCAAGACCTTGGCACCCCTCGTGAAAAAGGTGTGCCTACAGAACTCGCCACCTATATACCACAACGAGGAGAGAAAGTGAAGAGCACCCTAGCCAAGCCATGCTACTTAAAAAACTCTCTAAACATCTGGAAGCTACTTGGGAGGAAAAGTCCTGGGATCTAAAGTCGAGAAAAACTGCCAAACAGGGAAAAGGCCTCGGCAACCACCTCCACCGCCTGCTGACCACCATGACGGAACATGGTATAAGAAAAGAGGTGCACTTCGACAGATAAACCGGAGCACCCAAGTCACTCGAGTCGGGACCCCAAACTGGTGACTAAGGACATTCCTGAGAGCACTCTTGTGGATGTTCCATCTCGCAGAAAAGCTGTGTACTGGGTACCGTGTGGAGGGTGCCCCACAGGGTACACGCGAGGAACAAAAAGAAAGATTAACATATGGTAAGGGTCAGAAAGCATCTAAATGCCACTAAGGACACACTTCCACAGTGCCATAGCAGCCCATGCCTGCAAAAACAAACACTTGTCATCTGGAGCGAAACGAAAATGATGCTACACTCCAACACCTCCAATGAAGAACAACTCCGTGCCCGTCACTCTAGTGCAATTAAACATTGTGTGAATAAGCTGTCCTATTGCTGAACATCCAAAAATCTTCCCTCCAGCAGACCGTGGAACTAGTCACCCCTGAGCTGAAAGAAAAACTTGAAGCCCTTCTCACTAGAGGGTAGCAGAAGTTTGACAGAGTCATGCTGACTACAGACCGATGTGATAGGACTGGTTGTTGTTTCTCAAATGTGAACATTTGTCTATGGTCTGTTGATGCGTCGCATTGCCTACTGATACGAAGCCTGATGAAGATGGTTGTAAAACCGTCTAAAATTTGGAAGTTGGCGTAGCAGAGAACTTTCCATTAATTTTGGTGAGCATTTAATGTCTAAAAACCAAAATCAATCGTCCGAAATTTTGCTTTTTACACAATCTTATGAACTTGTGATCACCACCAACAGGGTTAATGACAGGTTCTCAATTAATTTAAATAAAATATTTTCACGTACATCGAAATTCACAACTTTCCACGATTTTGAAAAAAAACCTTGTAAAATTAAAAATTGTCCAAACCTAGAATTTTAAAAATCAGAATTCCACGACCATCCTTGTTTTCCAGGTCCTGTAGGAACCCTGTCATTAGCTAAATGAGCACAAATAAAATATTTCCACGAAGAATGCTTGGCTAATTTTGTACTTTTTTCATTGACAACAGCCAATCAGAATCAAGTTTTCACGATCGGAAATTGACCAGCAACTTTCTTCATTTTGACTGGCTACCGATTTTTACAGATCAGGCGCTAATCAAATACTGTTTGGCAAAATCAGTTCGGTGTAGACTTATCTAAAAACAAGCCACTAAAAACCAAAACTGGTATAAGAGAAGCCGCCAAGTTTCCACTAAGGGTTGGCCTTTGATGTAGCCCACGGAAAGGCCGCCAAGGCTAATCCCATTAGCAAAGTTAATCGAACCTACTAATAGTTCGAAAGTTGAGTGAAAACTAGAAAACTGCTACTCGCGGCAGCAATCAAGCTTTCAGTTAACGTTCAAAGTATTATTCGGTGAATTAACTTGGCTAATAGGATTAACCCGGTTATGATAGATGTAATATTATTTTCCAACACCTGTCATTTTTTGGAAAATTGGCTTCTCTTTTAACAGTTTTGGGTGGATACCACATCTTTCATAGGACTGTGAATATACAAAGTTCACACTGCCTCATCTTTATCTCTACATTTTTTCTGGAGAAATTTTATGTCTATAAATTTTCAAATTTTCACATTTACCATTGCTGAATTAGCCGTTACATCAGCCAAATAGAGACAGTTAGGTTAATTGTATGTTCATGCTTCACATGCTTAATTTCTTCAATCCCATTTATGAGCACACTAACAAACTTTACATCACCAGGAATTAAGCTCAGACGATGATTAAATCTCATCTCCTTGGTGGCAGAGGCGTAATTTCAGAATAGAGGCCCGGAGGCGGGATTGCCGTGGAGAGGGCCCCCATCATAAAAAAAGAAATCTAGATATTGTCACAGAAGGTGATAACCCGGTGGAAGAACCCTTACATTAAAAAAAAAAAAAAGGAATGCAGTTCTACCGCAAAAGGCAAGAGCCCAGTGGCTGCCACCCCTTTCATAAAAAAAAAATGTAATTTTTGCCACACAAGGTTGGAACCCAGTAGAGGCACCTTCATCGAAGAAAAAAACACGCAGTTTTTGCCACGCAAGAGGAGAGCCCAGTGGAGGTCCTTCATTTAAAAAATTCAGTTTTTGCAACATAGGGAAGAGCCCAGTGGCACCCCCCCCCCCCCCTTCACACACAAAAAAAATTACGATTTCGCCACAGAAGACAACTTTCACTGAACTGTACAGCAATAGCTTATATTCTCATATTTTCAGGTTTAACAAAAATTGTAATTGGGGCAAGTGAGGAGGGCCCCCAAAGTCGATGGGCCCGGAGGCGGGTGCCTCCTCTGCCTCATTGTAGTTACGCCACTGCTTGGTGGAAACACATTAGCGTGTCTAGATAACACAAAAGTAGGTTCTCACACATTAAAAAATATACATTGGTTTAAGAAATCACATTTTTATTCACAACTTAAAAAGAATACAATGGAATGTGTTTGTGCCACAAGTGTAAATTCTGTTACCAAGCACAATTAAAAGTTAAGAGTCTGGATTTCCATTAAGTAATCTCCCTTGATAATAAATTAACATTTGTCGACATATACACTAAATCTCACAAAGTTTCCCTCAATCACAACACCATCATTCAACTTCAGACTCAGTTCAATAAGGTTATGGTAACTAAAAGCAATGACACTCTACGGTAAATTTACATCAGAATTCATACAAGACAGAATTTATTTTTTCCCAGTAACAGCAGAACAAATTCAAAATTAGGGTCAAGATGTTTCGTAAAAATGGTTTAAGAAGTGGAGTAGAAGTGGAATACAACGGAAATAAATTCAAGTTACGAACAATAATACATTTTTAAAGACTGTGTTCTGTACACTAATTATAAAGACTGAAAACGTCACCTTAGTTTATTAAAACTTATACGGGTTGCCAACAGCGAGTTTACTTCAATGGGTACTTGAAAAAAAAGTAAAACTGAGGTAATGTTGTTTGTACCCATTTTTCGGTGCAGTTAGATTTGGCGTATTACACGTAATACTGCAATAATGTGGGAACATTTGTGCACTGACAAGAGTTTAAAATATCCCACACACGTGACTGTAGAATCATGGACGAAGCCTCGTGGCCGATGCGTCGTAAGATGTAGCCTCACAGACGAAACTTCGCATAGAGGATACCTACCTCACATAGAAAAACCTTACATTGACAAACCTCGACTAGCCAAAACGTCGAAAAATGTAATTGGAAGAAAGAAAAAGAAAATATTAAAAACTGTGATATTTTTAATGTATTAGTTAAAAAGTCCGTTATTAACAAATACTGAACTTTCGCAGAGAGTTTGAAAGTAGCGGCTATTCTTGTTGCAGGTTTGCCACCCATCCATGGAAATATTTGGATGCCCTAAAGAAGGAACAGTCACTGACGGGTTTGAAAACTACACGCGTAGTTACCGGGCAAACAGCTCCATGCTTTAAACAAACCGATAAGTCCGCTGCCAATACTATTAAGAAAATTGTTCCGTCATTTGATGCCCAGCTTCCCTCCAAGCTCTATCTTATTTTTTTTTAATACTTTTTCATTAACACATTTTTCTCTTTGGAATATACGAGGCCACTTTTTAAATTTTTTTTTTCAACTACATTTTGCGAAGGTTGCTCCACAAGAAGTTTGGTCTGCGTGAGGCACCGTCTAAGCTAAGTTTGATCCACCAGAAGCATCTTCCTGATGACGCAATGGTAACTAGGCAGAGTCGTGTGAGGCCCCTGGCACGAGGCTCCGAATGGTTAACATGACTCTAATATACAATCACAACCATAAAAAGAATGCGTGAGTAGAACATGTGCGTGTGTAACACTGAGTGCACATCTGTGTAACACTGAAACTTCCACGCAAATGTGCAGGACCACAATGATATAGTTCTGGAACTGTTTAGATTGACAGTTAAGTGGGAGCTACACGCACTAACAACGATTTCCACAACAATATTTTCTCGTCTTGGAACATCAGTGGGTGTCTTTTAGATAGCTTTCTGATACCAATAATATCTTGAAATTAACAATTAACAACTAGAAACTACCGTATTCTTCAGTTTTGGTAGTCAACAGAAGAAAATAATATTTCCGTAGTATTGACTTGCTTATTAAGGCAAATTATCCGTCAACTTTCAAAGACACGAAAAAATGGGCAGGCAACAAAAAGTATTAAAATTAGCTAAAGTGGTGCATACAGGGTCGGTTAGATAACTAATGATCTTGTTTCTTATCTAGCCATTACCTAACCACTACTTACTTGATAAACAATCTTTGCACATTTTAGTAAGTTGTTGCACTGCATCCAAGTTTGGCCCATTTTGAAATGTATACCTCAACAGTTCCTAAACTTAACCCTTCAAACCATGATTGTAACATCAACTGTCGTTCAAGGCAAAGAAGTTCCCTCGAATTAATAAGGTAAATTAATATCAGAAGAGGCAGGATTATTGGTGAAAACAGGTTTTAACCGTCTATTTTTCTTGCAAAAAGATTGCCCTTTTGGAAATCCAAACGCTTGAACGTCCCCCAAACCAAATTTTATAGCTCGTCGTGAGCTGATGGGTCTTTAGGTAACTGGTTGCATACAGCTGGTGTAGTGAAATCAAAAACGTACTCGCATCGGTTTGGCTCAGCAACGAAGGTTACTTGATTTTCCATCCCACATTGCAATCGAACCTAAAACCAAGAAGAAATAACAATTTTGGTACTGGTGTGGCATTAACCAAGGGGCAGACTGAATGTTATATTTTTCTAGTCACGCACAATTTCAAAGGAAAAAGATTCTTCGGCACTAAAACTTCAGTTTCGTCAGGCTACTACACCAAACGCTTTTTCGTCCAGACCGGTCGTCTGCTATTCAATTTATGGGATGGAACGGTCGGAATGAAAACAGCGTTTGGTGTAGTAGCTTGATGAAGAAAGTCGAACAGAGCCCCTCCAACCCCAGTTAATACTGACTGTTGAAAATTTGTGAAGACAAAAGACGAATACATTTTCCCTTTGAAATTGTGCATGACTAGACTAAACAATGAACCAGAATTTTCAAAGTGAGTGGTGTTACGTTTAGGGATGCACCGATGTGCCCTAAAACCGATTCCGATGTCCGATTCCGATGTTAAAAAAACGTCGGCCGATGTCCGATGCCGATGTATGTCTACCGATGTAAAAAAAAAATTAGTCATATGTTAGTCAAAATTAGTGAGCGAACTAAAATTGAAATTAGTTGCTATTGAATTTGGAGTTTCACAACGACATTTTTCAAAATTAGTCATGTGTTCATAAACCATTTATTTACTGAATAGTAATATTAACGTACAGCCGTTAAGTCAATGGTAATAAAGATCAGTAAAAAAAAAAAAAACTACCATCATTATTAGCTAAGTACTAATTAAAATATTAAAAACTCTTAAAAGAAAAACTGCTAGGTTAAAAGCACTGTTTGGCCTATCAGTACTTCCAGTTACAGATGGAAGATTTTGATTCGGATAGACCAACATCATTAAGTTTTCTGGAAGCAAACTGATATTTTTGGTGAAAATATTTCCACCAGTACTGGACAGTCTTTCTGAAGGAACAGAACTCGGTGGGATACTTAACCTTTTAAGCAGTATGAACGTATATACACGTCCAAAAAAAAAATCATTCCAAACGCAGTAACGACGTTGAAGCTTTGAAGGGAAATTATAGGTCGAAAAACACAATTTTAGGCCAAAATATCAAATTGAGAAAAGCTGAAATTCGCTACCTGACAAGTTGTGTATCGATTTCTGTACCAAATAAGTTGTTACCGATGTCTAATTTCATAAAAAGCACTTTAGTTGAGCATAGACTCACTAAAAACTAAAAAAAATGTCGATCTCGTTCTTTTTTTCTGAAGTTAGAAAGCAGAAAATTGTTCATTTTTTGATCAGCGGTAGCGGTCGAACAATTCGAGTGGGCGCCGCCATCTTGGATTCGTTGAAAAGCTTGAATTTCACTCTATCCAGGCCTCTCAACATATTTTCTCGATGGCCATTTGGCATTGGCCAATCAGGCGGATTGTAATAGGCCGTTTCTGGCTGTTTCAAGCGAACTTTCCAAAGCATTTGAAGATCGCGTTCCCTCATTGGCCAGTTGGCACCACGTGACAGATTTGGCGCTCTCTCATTGGCAAATACGTGATTTCAACATGGCCGCCACTGCTCAATTCGAATTTCACGTGAGCGCTCGTGTTTCAGTTCGTCGTTGAAAATCACAAGAACGATGATGTTTCACAACATTAAAAAATTAAAACAGCAGCTACGATGAAAAACTAAAACGTTAAGGAACCTATAAATCTTCCCACTATCGCTTATCAGGTGGGAACAACGATTTTCAGCCTAACTAAAAGAAAATAATTTAAAAGAAAATGGTTCTCCGAAACTATTAAAGCCATTTTATCTGATTTTTTCTGTGCTCTTTAATGAATCTGTTGCGTGCTTGTTGTAAGTTTGAAATAATTATGTTCAATAGTTTTCTCAAGAATAAATATTTCGTTAGTGCCTCGCTCCAGTCTCCACGGGTGACGACAATTTTTTTTTAATTTACTCCACCATGGTGACCACGATTACAAAACGTTGTTTTAATAGGCTCGAATTGCAATTTAACTAGCCCTACGCTAATCTTTAACGAACTACGTTAATCTTCATATGAACTTAATGAATAATTGAGCTTAGGTAACGAAATTGCTAAAAGAAAAAAAAATCTGGTACATCGGCCAGCTTTTCACATCGGACATCGGGTGCTAACATCGGCCGATTTCCGATGTCCGATGTCAACATCGGTGCACCTCTAGTTACGTTTTTAAGTTATATTTGCCGAATACAGTGAAATCCTTTATAACGATATCCAAGGATCTTTGGAAATAGAATGGTGCATGAGGTTTATCATTATACACCAAAACTACCGCATACATTGTTACTGGAAGGCTCTCAAAAACAAAAATAGCATTGCTATAACAGGTTTATTGTTGTACGAGTTATTGTTATAATGAGATTTAACTGTACCTGCTATAACTTACAAAAGAATAGTCCAACTGACGAATACCCAAATACAGTAGAACCTCGATTATCCAAACTAATTGGGACTGAAGGGTGTTTGGATAATCGGGGTTCGGATAATCGGGGTTCTGCTATACGTAGTTGGTAAAGAACCCGACGTATGTATACCAACAGAATGCTTGCCCAAATACTCTACCAAACAACACTAAGTAAAACACACTGTAGATTAAAATGAGTTTCAGTACTGAATAAGGGTAGACACATTAGTTGACCAGGTTTCCTGAAAGAAACTGAAGAAAAGGTATAACAATGCACATTTTCACCTTTTGAAAAACCCGTCCTCCTCATAAAGTGTAAAAATTTTTATTAGCATTCAAACACCATTAACACCCATCATTTTTCTTTCGCTCAAGAATGTAAGACAACAGTTGTCACAAACAAAAAGAGAAATGCTTAGGCTACTTAAAAAAAGTAAGTTGGTTCGCCGGGCTTTTTGTCATGAAATCTGTGCGGGCGAGTCAGGGGAATTTTATTTTTTTATTTTTCTATACCGTTTTTCCGTACATTTTGGGGAATTATTTTTCATTTAGGGTAAAATAAAGAACACTGCCTGGTAATTCTGCTTACCACGTGTCCATAAAATTATTTACAGTAACAACAAGAATGATAATTTGGCATTTTCATTAAGAAACGGTAAACTAGGGGTGCACTGAACAGCAATTTCTGCCGCGTTGTTTACGGACGCGTTGTTTCTTTTTAATTCCCATCAAAACTCGGTGCGGCGGGGCTTGAGAACCAACTTTTCTTTTTTTAATGGCCTTAGCTAAACATTCTACATTAGCTAATCGTATGCTGTGTTGTATAAATATTATGGCTGTACCGATTCCGAGCCGATTCTTGCTAAGCAGAGCATGATTGGCAATGCTCAGTACACCGAACAACCACGTCCTTTTACCCGAGCTGATCGGTACGGCTCAAGTCTAATTGGCACGCGACCATGGGGCCGATGGACCTTGAACACGAGCTTCATTCTGGTGGTTTTCCAATTTCAGTCGATGCATGGTTCTTGCAGCAGGAAGGTTAAATGGCTACCACAAAATTCAATACAGGAACTAAATTTTCGAGTAATTAATTCGTGCAGAATAACTACTTTATTTTAAATAAAGAAATCACAAGGTAAATGGTAAATGAAGCAAGCAGTCTGCATTAAAGACTCGCCTTGTGATGATACACAATACACTAGTTTGAGAAAGAAAGAAAAGGCAACAGCCCCTACTGGGACTCAAACCCAGCGTTTACTAGCCGGGTGCTCTAACCACTGCGCTACCGGGACTAGTAAACGGGTAGTCTTGGGTTCGAGTCCCAGTCGGGGCAGTTGCCATTTCTTTCTTTCTTAAACTAGTGTATTGTGTATCCTCACAAGGCCAGTCTTTAATGCAGACTGCTTGCTTCATTTACTTTATTTTATGCTATTTCAGACAGCCGCTTTCATATCACCTGATAATCGCAGCATTATTTTGGGAAGACCAGGATGGTTTAGTGAAAAGATTTCTTGTTTCTTGAAGCCTGCTTGATATTTAGCAAGTACTAAATACTTGCCACTTGTTTATGAAACAAAGTTTTTGAATAGCTCAGCTCACAAGGTGTGCACGGACATGGGGATAGGGTTGAAATGTACGGATAACACACGCAATTACGGCGTTTTGCTGTTTTTGATAGTGTATTTGCTAGTGTTTTTGCTAGTGTATTTGGAATAAAAGCCGTTTTGTGTTTTTGAACAGCATATCTTCATTATCAGGCACAAAAAATCCGTTATTGGAACTACTTTGAAATTAACAACGATCGTTAATAAAATCTTCACCACAATTTTCGCTCAGTTGGTTTATGCCAACTCTGCGAGAGACAGTCACCTCCGATGTCTGGGTCAATTGCCATTCAACATCATGTAAAGCACAACGTCCCCCTTATGAATATTCAAGGGCCGTCAAACCCCAACATCATGCATGTAGTTAGCCGCGAGTTGGATGCAGTTCCTGTACGTGGATGGAAAGGAAAAAGCAGTTTGATGCAGCCTTGTAATGTCCAGAGCCAACAATCAACACTGGAAGTGAGCTTGCCTTGTAAAAACCGGAGGCTACGGATGCGTGCCAATTCAAAGGAGGAAAAATGTTGTAGTCAAAGTAGGAAGATGTAATCAGAGTTCGAATCAGTCCCTAAGAGAGCCTGAAGAAGACAGACGAAGTTTTGTCGAAAATTTGCAGGACTAAGGAGGATGTTCATTTTGAAAATGAGCGAAAATTGTGGTGAAGATTTTATTAACGATCAGGCAAAAAGTTTTGCAATCTATACGACTGGTAAATAACCAGCATGCCATGACTGTTACAAGTGAGAACACTGCGAGTTGACACTACCTAGATTGTCACGATTTGTATCACTGCAACAAACTATTTGTAAGCAAACTTGGGCCTTTTTTTGTCGTAACATGCAAAAAAAATAACTTAATTACCCGTACTCTTGTATAACCCATGGTGTCCGATTTTTCATGAAATCATACTTACTTCTGTCGATCTTGCAGGACCATTCCAACATGTTACACCATTTTCGTACTTCATTTTAGAATATTTATTGTCTTCGGATCCAGCCCATTTCCCCCAATGCCTGCAATGTAATTAAAAACACAAATAAAAAAAAAACAGTGCACCAATAAAATCGCAACTACTGCACTAGTTGTGGGTATGAATTCTCACCCTAAGCTAGTTTCACTTCCTCCAGATTTCTGTCGCTGCGATGATTGATCAAATGGACACAACTTGTAGATGTATTCTCTATCTGAAAACTCGAAGCATTCACCATGAAGCGGAGAGAACTCTTCATCTGGTCCAAAGTCGGTGTCAATAATTTTTTTTAGTTTCCTAAGAGAGAAAAAAAATATGAACCCTCAATATGGCAGTTCTTAAAGAACATAAAACGACCACTTTACCATTAGCAACACGGTAAACCTTATTTTTTGCCAATTTCGACATTTAAATACCATAAATCATCAATTTTGACTTTCAGATACCATAAAATATCATCAATAACCACCATGGGCCATTGCAATATATTTGGCAAAAAATCGGAGAGGATGTTAGAGCCAACATAACCCTGCTAACCTTACGACGAAATTCTTCTAACCTCACCTCTGAAACCCTCACGGAAAAGTCGGTGATGTGATCATGCACTTACAGGAATTGAATTCTGTCTGTTCAACGAAATGCTTTTATTCTCAATTATTCAAAAATTAGTTTTATTAGATGGTCACTCGTCCAAATTTCAACATAAGTAACCGTTAAAACGATAATTTTAAAATGTAAAATTAGTTTTTACTAACCTAAATACTTACTTCAGTAATTATGCTTAAAATCATCATTTTACGCTATCACTCCTCATTTATCAACTAAAAAACTCCCTTTTTTAGCTTGTATCCAAACTTTCTCTCCTCTCCCGCCAGGGGCGCTGCTACTCCTAACTAGGAGGCCGCCATCTTGTTTGTTCCCCTTATCACATTTTGAACTCTCCTTTCAGTGAATGCGGGGAGGCGGGCGGGTTCTTACTGAAGTAAGTATTTAGGTTAGTAAAAACTAATTTTACATTTTAAAATTATCGTTTCTTACTACCTGCAAATACTTACTTCAGTAATTATGCTGAATTTGTCATTCAGGCGGTGGGGAAAAACCTCACTGAACCCGGGAGAGCTTGCCTACTACTGTTTTAACATGGAATAAGTAAACTTACCACTTCCACACAGTTGGTCTCGTCTCCTCTTCCAGTTACTTCACTGGCGTGCTTAGTTGACTGGGTGTCCCTAGTATACACTCGAGGTGACTCCCTCAGTCTGAGTCAGCACTATAGTTCATTCACCAGTGTGTGACTCCGTCCGGGCGTCCCCAGTCTACACTAAGGGTGACCCCATCCGATAGTGTTTGATGAAGGTGGTACTGCTATTCCATGAGCACACTGTGATCACCTCATCCCAACGCCCATGATGCGGCTAATGCGCGAAGCTCGTGTGCTCTAACTATAGCGGGGAGATCCCCGTGATCCTGTCCGTTCAAGTATGCTCTTTTAATCACGGCCCAGATCCTAGGCACGCCCTTATCAATAATTTCACCACTGTTTGTGAGTCCACATCAAAAAACAGTGGAGTTGGCTTGTTATGAAATTGCAGTTCTCCTTCTTATTTTCTGTTTTGGATAGGTAGAACCGCACCGCATAGCTCTTTTCGTGTTTGTCCACACTCTTTTAGAGCCTTAATTCGAACAGGCTTTGATGTCGTTCCCGCTCTGACATGGGGCGAAAACGTCAAAAATACATCCGACCAGTCAGACCAGTCCGACCAGTCTTTGGCAAAACTAATATGACCCTCATCCCTGGTGAAGGCTGCCAACTCACTTTGGCGTGCTGCCGAGGCTAAAGCGACTAGGAATACAGTCTCCTGGGATAGAGATAGAATGGACGCATTTCTAGCTGGCTCATATGGGGCGCCCATTAGACTTTGCAGCCCCAACGGCAGATTCCATGTGGGGAACAATTTCGTTTGTCTTGGTCTCCCACTTTCAAAGGCTGTCATCTGTTTGGAAACCACCACATTGGAAAACAGTCTTTGGATCCCCAACGCATGTCAACACGAACGATAGCCCTTGGGGACAACCTTTGACAAAAAGCTCTTCAAGAAAGCTGTCAGCATTCGTAGGTCCTGGTTGCATGGGTCGCAGTCCGACTTTACACACCACTCGAACCACTTTTTCCATTTTGCATTGTAGTTACGTTGCGAGGACTCCCTCAAACACTTCGTAATCCTGGATCCCTCCCTCACCAAATTCTTCCTTAGAGTTTCCCCCCTTGAAGATTCAGCATGGAAGGGTTTTGGTGCAGGGTCCTCCCCCGATGCTGGTGATTGGCAAAGGATTGGATCCGTCTTTTCCAGCTCCATCAACTCTGGGAACCATGGAGGCGCTGGCCAACAGGTGACTACTAGGATGAATTTCCCTTTGGCCACTCTCAACTTGTTGATCATTTTCCACAGAAGGTACGCATTTAGACCTTCCTAGCTGATTGACAGTGTGTCCGTTGCCCAGGCCCTCCATCCGGGAACGGGGACACAAAACATGAGAGCTGATTGTTGTAGTGCAAACAGATCCACCTACGGGGTTCCCCACTGATGAAACAGGGCTTCCAACCCTGCGGTGCGGTCCAACATCCATTCCGTAGACAGCACCTGTGAACCCCGGGACAACTCTTCCGCCCACACGTTGAGACTTCCTGCTATGTGGCGAGGAACCGGCGAGATTTCGTACCGCATGCAGATCTCGAACAGGCTGGAGGTTTCTTCCATAAGAGATTTCGAATGTGCGCCTGCACCTTTCTTCACATACGCAACAGCCGTGGCATGATGCCCATTGCCTGACCCCTCAGCCTTTGCTTCCAGGCAAGGAGGGCTCTCCAAACTGCTCTGAGCTCCAGGACGTTGACGTGCAGGACCTTCTCTTCTTCGCTCCAAATGCCTGATGCAGTTTCCCCGGCAAGGTGAGCGCCCCAACCTGACAGGGCGGCGTCTGAAAATAGGAGCAACTCCGGAACGGGCTCGTGAATGGGCACTCCAACTTGAAGGTTTCCCTTCGCCGTCCACCACGACCAGCTCTGCCTCGGGAGGTCTCGTAGCGGAATGATGTCCACCCATCTGTTCCGCGGCTGCCCCGCTGTCTTCTGAACCAGTGGCCGCCAGTGGCCTAAGGGTACAAGTCTGGCATTGGAGTCCAAGAGTCCAATGAGCGATGCCAACTCCCTCGCCGTTACTTTGGTCCTTCTGACGAATGTCTTCACCGACGTTCTCGTCTTGACGAACCTCTCCAGTGTTGGTTTTACCACCATTTTTACAGTGTTGAACATTGCACCCAGGAACACAAAACAAGTGCTTGGAACTGGTCTGGACTTCTTGAGGTTTATACCAAGACCCAAATGTGAAAACCAGGAGCTGCACATTTCCCACTGCTGGGTCAAAAGAAAACCGTCCTTGTTTCGAACCAGCCAATCTTCCAAATAGGCGTGAGCTTTGATGTGATGTAGGTGCGGTATGCAAGCACAGGTTTCCGCATCCGGGTAAACCCGTATGGAGCCGTCGCTAAGCCGAAGGGAAGAGATTTCCATTGGGACGATTTTCCCCCCCGCCATAAGGCGGAACAGATGTCGAGGGGATTGAGGGGAACGTGCAGATACGCATCCTCGAGGTCGATAGAAATGGTATACTCTTCGTGCTGGAGTGAGTCTCGAATTGATTCGATCGATTCCATCTGGAAATGTTCCTTTGCGAGGTGTTGATTGAGTTTCCGAAGATTGAAAGAACTCGCGATCCTCCTTCCGTTCGGAATCGCCCTTGCTGGACTCCAAAAACCTGTACTGCCCCCTTCACAACCAGCAAATTGACTCCCTTGATAAGTTCTGGGATTTCGGAACGTCCTACCAGCCAGTCTCTAGTTACAAGCCTGGTGACGAATAGCGGTGTGTATCCCTCCTCCAGAGCTCGGATGACGAAGGGGTCCGACGCAATCCTCTTCCAATGTCCAAGATGTCTGGCAATCCTCCCCCCCCCCCCCCGACGGAGGATGAGGGGGGGGGGGGGCGCCCTGACCATGGCCAGTCACTGACGTGGAGGTCTTTTACCTCTTCCCCGGAACGATCCTCGGCCACGCTGGTAACTCTCTGGTCCTTTCCCGCGTGACAAGGAGGGGGATGGTCACAAAAGGGCGAACGATCCTTTGACTTGTCCGCTGGCTTTTTGCTGCTACTCTTTCCCCCATATGGATCATTCCAATGTCCGGATGCTGGGTGTTGGATCTTTGCATACATAGGCTTGCTTCGATAGCTTCCATGGTTCGTGCTGACCAATGTTTGGGCAGGTCGAACCTTTTCTTTGAGTTCTGGGGCCAATACAAGTAACTGTGCATTAAGCAAGTCTCCAGAACCCTGAACTGGCAAAAGTCTCAACTTGCCCACTACATCCGCCGGGAACCCAGTTGCAGATTCGAGGAAAGACATTGTTCATGAGTAGACGGCATTGCCAACTTAAACTATCTTTGTGGCATGAAGACGCTCGCTTAAGAAGATGCATACATTCCCTAATTGTTTTATTTTCCATGAGCTCCGGGTTGACCAATGCCATCGCCTTCAAAGCTGGAGCTGATGCCGAGTAATAAGCCCTACTTGAGAGCTTGCTCCCAACATGACCTCGTCCTCTTCAATTGCTGAGTAGGAGTTTAAATGAACGAGGGGTGTCTGGAGAACCGAATCCAACTCGATACTACACAGTTCAGTTACGTATTCGGCTTCCTTGTAGGTCCGAAACCCTTCTTATTCGGGGCGCATTTTCCGACCGATTTGAAAAACATATGTGTATGCATCAGTATTTGAAGGTAGTAAGAAACATGTGTGTCTTCTTCGGATCATGCGGTGGCAGAGGCTTAGAACATGACAGGTGTGCAACAGACCCAAGTTTTGAACCATAATCCCCTGCACATGCCGCTAACAATGCCCTG
>JAHWFP010021219.1:21068-32475 GCA_023313725.1 Lithobius niger | reverse complement strand
GGAACCTTCCTAAAGCCCCATTTTACTAACCTCATACCACTGGCAACAAGAACGATGTTTGTACAGGCGACACGATGGCGACACGACACGACACGATGGCGACATGACACGACACGATGGCGACATGACGCGACACCATGGCGACACGACACGACACGATGGCGACACGACACGACACGATGGCGACACGACCCGACACTTTTGACGCGAGGGTGTGTCCCATGCCAACCTACAGTCCGGCGACAGACGCATACATCTTGGTCTCAATCCCATGACCTACACCTTTTCCCGGTGATTTACGGCTGGGAAGAGAAACCCATTCACTAGTGTTTTCGTTCCTATTACCTACTCCTTTTCTCGGAGATTTACGGCAGGGACGATATAGCTATTTACCAGCGTTCTCGTTCCTACGACCTACACCTTTTCTCGGTGATTTACGGCTGGGAAGAGATAGCTATTTACTAGTGCTATCGTTCCTATAACCTACTCCTTTTCTCGGAGATTTACGGCCGGAACGATACAGGTGGTTTTTTTTTTTTTAAATGGTACTCTTTTAAAAATTAAACGCTCACGCTCTTCTGGTGTTTGACGCCATAAACAAACTCATTATGTCCAGTAGTTTCGTAAATTTGTCCTCACTGGACTTTACTACTCCTACAGTTTTGCGTGATTTTTCGCTGAAGTGCTCATACGAACCGCTATTTCCCACACCGGGAGCGGCCATTTGAGTACTGTCATTTCCTGACCCGCGATTTTCCTTTCTTCGCCGAGCTCTTCACTACAGCCGCCGGACTTGATCTAGACGCAGTCTTAACATCTCCGACACGTGGCGCCTCCTGCCGGCACGGCGCCTGCATAGCTGGCGACTGCATCGCAGACACGACTTGATGTCCGTCACAATAGACACATCGGTTCCGAATATCCAATGATTTTTCTTCTTCTTTGGCTAACAATGGTTGCGACAAGTGAAGCCTATCAGCCATTAGGGCGCCGAACTTTTTTTTTTTTTTCCGTAATTCGTTGCTCCACACAAGTGGCTTTCGCATCAAAAATTACGTTGGCTGTGGTCTGCATCAACGCCAGCAACTCTTCAATTGAGAACGGCACCTGTCCTACTCCATCTCCATCATCAAACAACTTTGCATCATCCCACACCACCACACTTTCGTGAACTTCAGCAAAGTCATTTTCGTTTGTTGACGCCATCTTATTTTCTCCCTCTGGTTGACAAGCTGCAGCCGTTTCGTCATCAACCAAACCTGCCGTTGCTGCCCTGGCCCTTTGATCTGCTTTCTGATCCGATTTCTTCCACGTATGCAAAATGTCCTTCGAATTGAGTCTCCCACGTAATAGATCGCTTGATTCTTCTATCGTGGTCATAATTCTGCCCAGAAAAGTTGATAACTTTGCTTCCAAACAAGAAAACAAAGGCAGCGATGCCAAACACATCCTACCCTAACAACGTGCTCAAAATGTGATGAGGGGAACAAACAAGATGGCGGCCTCCTAGTTAGGAGTAGCAGCGCCCCTGGCGGGAGAGGAGAGAAAGTTTGGATACAAGCTAAAAAAGGGAGTTTTTTAGTTGATAAATGAGCAGTGATAGCGTAAAATGATGATTTTAAGCATAATTACTGAAGTAAGTATTTGCAGGTAGTAAGAAACTCATTTTCAATCACAAAATCAAATGTGGGCATGGATAAGATAGCATGCTGACCGAGTAGCAAAGGCGTTTTCCTTGCTTCTAGGAGAGAGTAATCAGGGTTGTTATTATAATCAAGTGATTATAATCATTGATTATAATCACTTGATTAAAATTGCAATTCACCTGATCATAATCAAGGAACAGGTTGACACAAAACTGTTGATATACAAGTACAAAAGAACTTAAACAACCCAAAATAAAATACACTGTTGTTGAACCTTTCGCATTCAGGAACGTAAGTCTTCGACTTTTTTTTTTGATTGATCCATACAAAAATATGCAACCGATTAGGAACAACCAAAGTAGGAAATTAATGGCAACATTCAGACCCTTAAACCCAGGAAAAAAAATAAAGGACTTTGTAAACTTATGCACTTCTAGGCCGCAAGTAGCAACTGCAGCTGACGCGACTGGTCATTTAATCAGCTCATGTGTTAGGAATGTGCCACAACACCTACACCGACTTTACTATGTATTATTACTGTAATAATAGTTACTGCGGTATGCACGTCAACTTTGAAATTTAAACGTGGTAATCACGTTTTAAACTTGTGATTCTTAAAGAGATCTATACGTAATGGCATTTTTGCAGTAGCAAATGCCAAATGCCAAGCAAGAAATAGCGCAAACTCTAACAACTTTAACGATATCATAATTATTGTTGTAATCTTACGTGTTATTAAAATCTGATTATAATCAAAATAATCCGATTATAATCATTGAGTAATCCACGAGTACAAATGCCGACTTCTGGCCTGGAACCAACTTGCTGAAGTTTTTTTCATAAAATATATGAAGTTATACGAAGCTACTCTTCAACTAAATTCAATGGTAACTGCCAAGTTACAATATAAAATTGTACCAGGGCTAGCTACAGAACACTATTGAAATATCCGGTCAACCCTTGCTAAGTTTCAATCGTAGGCTAAAAGTATAAATTCAAAACCTATTAACTCTTTAACGCAGGAATGCAAGATGATTTTTTTTTATTAATTAGTTTTATTGATTTCTGCAACGCTTCATTGACAAACTCGAAATACTTGAAACATTCAAGCTTTCATAAGAAGGTTCGAGTCGAGCATGAGCCCAAGTTGGAGCTCAACTGAACTCGAATTTTTTCGAGTTTTGCACACGCCTAATTTTAACGGGATGGGAACTTTCCCCAATAGGGAGGTTAATAGGCGATTTATATGGTACTGGTAAACCATTTTAACAGCTTTTGAAGGTGCTAACATTAAGTTGAAAGTTGTTAGTATCTTTCATTCTTACATCGTCTTTTAGTCATAAAACAAGCCAGCAAAGCCGAAGCTTGTTTAGCACTCATTATAAACAACAACAAAAAAACAGTATAGGTATGTCCACAAGCATGATGTACACTGGATAAAATAATTAGTAAAACTGCCCGCCAGAAGCAAATTGATAAGGTCACGGAGAAAAAACTGTTTGGTTTACGGGCGAGGTTGTGAATGAAGCACCAGGCAACCAGGCATTTTATTTTATTTTTTATTTTAAACTGTCCACATTTCTTTGACATATACCTAGCTCAAAGCTGATAGAGTATGTAGTCAGCCTACAAAAATACAATATCGCAAATATGTTATTTAAGTCAGCTAGTATTCAAATTTTTTTTTTTAGTTTTTGTCATAACTTTTTATTGGTTTGAGCTAGAGGTTCAAGGCTGCACCATTGAAAAGCTTGTTTTGAGGCGGTTAAAATGGTGTCCTGAAAGTCAAAAACGGTCAAATTTTGTCAAAAATATGATTTTTAGTGGGCGAACCAAGAATCAGATAAGAATTTTGACCCGCGATAATTCATAGCACCCGCACGTGCCAGTAAAGCAAACAATTAACTTTGCATGGCCTAAATTAATACGGATGCAACCTATTTATGGTGCCTTTTGGACCTAAATGTCAGACAGCCTGAGCGGAGAATTGAACCCACAACCTTTGAAACCAAAGTTGTACAACTAAGCCATACTGAGACGGCCCGTCACGGTCGTTGTCAATATGGGTTTGCGGTAGTATTGCAGCGTTTGGTTTCAAAGGTCGTGGGTTCAATTCTCTGCTTAGGCAGTCTGACATTTAGACCAAAAGGCAAAGTAGATAGGTTTACATCCGCGTTTATTTAACGCTTCTCGAGCCCGTTTGGCTTTCCGTCCTGGCAAGTCATATTGGACCCGAATTGGGGCAACCAAGGTAAAATAAAATAAAGTATAGAAACCTTCAAGTGTGCTGCTGGCAAGCACAAGCATCATGAGTAGTTTTTGTCAATGTCAGCCATTCAGACCTTTCAAAACTTCAATCAGAACTCAACAAATTCAACAGAGCTTTCCCAAGAGCGTTAATGCCTTCACACCTTGATCAAAATGACGGGTTATCAGTGCATTACGGAAGACGTAAGCTACAACAGCCCAAAGTGATGGCCGATTTTTTATCCACACGACACACAAGCTTACCGATTAATTCCAAATCTTACTGTCAACGTAACTGTCAGTTGGCCCCACTACACCTTTTTCAAATCTTAGTGACATTTCGTTAGTGTGCTAAACAACCAGTGCCTGATGCAGGCATGAGAGTGGCCTTGAACAAAAAAAGCTGAAAGTATTTTGAGCAAAAAAAAAGGATATACGATGGATTTTTCTGAAAATAACTGAACATTTTAAGGTTTGTATTAAGGTTGGTTTTAAGATTCACCTAATTTAAATGGAAGACCTGCCCTAAGTTCAAAAACTGAAGTCAGAAGTACCCCAACAAAAAAAAAATAAACAGTAAAAAACTAGACTTAACTGAAAATGTTGCTCAGCACAAAAAAGGCTGAAATCAGCTAATTAGCTGAAACTTCTCATGCCTGATGATGAAGGCGGAAGACTTAGTTTAAAAAAATATAGTGAATCCCGACAAAAATTCGCAGTACAGAAGCAATCTGAAACTTCAAGTTGGCGTAAGCGTTATTGTCTCTTCAAAATTCGTAAGTCAGGCCGAGTAAAATGAGCCTGTCGGCATTCAGAATAATTCCAGATCTTTAGAAACGTCAAATGACTTTCACTCAACACACACTTTCGGAATGTTCTGTTGAGTTTGCTCACAATTTGCTATGGACTGGAGGTCCCAAACTGTTTTCAACAGTGGTGTTTTAGTAGATTAGATTTATAGTTTTGGAAGCATTACATGAATGCATAAGTGAGCATTTGTCTAAAATACTTCATGTAGAAGTTGTAACATGGCATGGATGTGGTTCCAGTCACAAAGCACGTGAACCGTAACATGGCTTGGTATTCAACAAAGCTTTATAGAACACTTGAAAAAAGTTGGATTAAAATCATTGACACTTACTCAATTTCACTTTCTGCGTCTCTAACTTTTCTTTCAGCTTCTTCAAACTCAGAACGTGCTGTGTTAGCAACTGCAAAGATAGACAACACAATTAAAATCAAAAGGAGGGGGTTGGCTATATTACAGCACAACAACACATTAACACATTAATAGTTTAAATTGGGTGTAAGTTTCTTTGGCTCGGAAAAGATCTTCCTGGCGGGACCGGAGGTCAGCGACCAGACAGGGATGTCCACAAGAAAAGGGCGACGTGGTCGAGGTGTTGATGGTAGGACCGACAACGACCGAAGGACCGAGAAAAGGAACCGTAGGGGGACACAGAACCGATCCGGGGTGACCGTGGGGAGGTCACGGCCAGCGCCGAAGAATCCATCAACGCTGGGTCTTCTGGTAAGGTGACTGCAGAAGGGGATGAAGTAGCCATCTTGGTTAGTGAATCACGAAGAGTGCCCTCAGCGCGAGGCAAAGTGCGACCGCAGTGAGAAACACACAGCACATTCAAACAAGTTGTAGGGAAGAAACGATGAAGTAATCGTCCACTTAGTTCTAAGCCCTGTTAAAAAAAAATCTAACTGCGCACATCGAAGGTATAATTCCGAATGAATTACGTGTTTTATACGCATATTTTCGGTTAATTTCGATTAATTTAATTAATAGCTTTTTATTACCTAATTGATGTTTTTGCTGGAATCATCACCGAAATTGAGGTGAAACTGCTTGTTTGCTGAAAATACCTCTTGGTTCAAGTGATCGTAATTCCGGAACACCACAACGCATGGCCGCCATCTTGGTCGCATTGGAAAGCTGGGATTCCCCATTTCTTTGCCTGCTTTGAACGACGTCATCTACTCCTCTGCCTTTATTCCTCGAATGAAATGTGCCGTTTCAACGGCCATGGTTCAAACTCTTTGATATCGCGAGCGCTGATTGTTTGTTCGAGGCATGTGAACATTCATCGCGAAGGAGGCCCGTTCACTAGTGACGCCACGTGAAGCGAATCAAGGTCACATCCACAGGCGGTAGCAGGTAAGCGTTGCTTGCATGCAGTCAGTCACGATAGCGGCCTACGAAGAATTGGGACTGTGCTTTCAACGAACTTCAATATTGAGGAAATAAAGCAAATTTAAACTACTTTTACGGTAGTAAAACATAAAATAACGATTTCGGAAGTTGTGAAGGAAGAGTATTAGAGAACATTATCATTTCGAGTACTGTAAGTTACAATTTTCATTAGGGCTTTTATGTAGTCGAACTTCAGGATTTATTTTATTTTATCGTACGATGACGGTCCCAATTATATTTCTGTTCAATACAATTATTACGTCTGAAAATTGTTATACTCCTAGACAACTTTTTTTTTATTATTATTATTATTATTTTTCGTAAAGCATGCAACTTTTCATGGCAGCCATGTTTTGGCCATAGGCTTTCTCGAGCACAACCTTAAAAAATGGCTTAAGCCTAAAAGGGTTAATCAGCAAATTTGCTCAGCTTCAAATAGGGCCTAGCATTAACAGGGAAGAGCCAAAAACATCTCACCAAACAGTAAAATATTCATGTTTTATTAAGCCTTTTGAGTCCGAGCCATTTTGTCAATTCGCGAGCGAGAAAGGCTATGGCCGCAACATGGATGCCATGAACAAGTATCATGCCTCACGAAAATAAATTTTACTAAAAAAAACTATCCGGTCTTGGCGTATAAAAATTCGCAGACGTAATAATTGTATTGTAAATTATTGAACAGAAATATAATTGGGACAATCGTCCTACGTTTTCTTTATTTAAAAAAATCCTAAAGTTCGACTATGTAAACAGCGCTAACGAAAGTTTCAACTTACAGTACTTGGACTGATGACATCCACTCGATATTCTTCCGTCACAACGCCTGTTATTACTTCCGAAATCATTATTTTATGTTTTATTACCGTAAAAATAGTTTAAAGTTGCTTTATTCCCCCAATATTTACGATCGCTGGAAGCTCACTACCATTTCATCCTGAGCGGCCATATTGACCGGCTGCCAGCAAGCGAACGCGCTCCTGCTAGCGCCAATGGATACGACCTTGACTCGCTTTGCGTGACGTCACGAATGAACGGCCGACGGGTCACGTGCCGCGAACTAACCAATCAGTGCACGCGACAGCACGCGATCGGGAAGAATTTGAACAAGGGCCGTTGAATAGCACTTTTCATTCGAGGAATACAGGCAGTGACGTTGGAGTTGATGACGTCATTTTTCGCGGGCTAAAAAATTGGGAATCCCCTTTCTCGAACGCGCTCAAGATGGCGGCTGCACGTTGCGTAGTTCCGGAGATACGATCGTTTGAACCGAGGGCTGTTTTCAGCAAACAAACGTAATTTTCACGTCGATTTTGGCGACGATGCCAACAATAACATCAACTTAAGATAATAAAAAGATGATTTGAATTAAATAAGCTGAAATAAACCTTAAATATACGTTCCAAAATACCTACTTCAATTGGAGTTACCCTCCGATGTACGCAATAGGATTATTTTTTTTTTTTTAAACAAGGCGTAGAACTGAGCGAACGATGTATCGTTCCTCGGACGTTTTCGGCATAATTTTTGAGGAACGATGTATCGTAGCTCAGACTCAAAAGGGTTAAAACATGAACATAAAAAAAGCTACAAGACATTTTTTCCCCCTCCTACTTTTTTTGAGAACGATTACCGGTAAAGCGCAATAAAAAGCAGGAGGGGAAAAAAAATGTGTCGTGGATTTTTTTGTGTGTGTTGTCGTTAATGGTTAGGAATTAGGATAAGGATAGGTGAGTTGCCTTGGCTCGAATTTCACCTTTACTTAACTTAAATGGCTATCTATCCTGGCTATTCCACGTGAGACACAAACAGCTTTGCCCTAGTCAATGTAAGCCGTACAGAACTTCGTCAACATTGCCAAGTTGTGCAACTGAAACATGATGTCTTTACCTAAATTTTGCATAAGTTCAGCACTTACCATCAATAAGCCGCTGTGTTTCTTCATCGTATTTAGGGGTGGAGTCCTCAATTGGTTTTTCCTCTTCCTTAACTTCAGTTTCTGGTGTAGGATATTTTGATGACTCTGAGAGGTCTTCATCCTCATCATCATCATCTTCATCCTCATCATCTCCAATAGGTCCATCATCATCTAATTCTGGTTGTAGGTCGTCTACCTTAAGAATCCAACAAGAATTGGATTTTTTTTTCAACATGGTGTCCAATAACAGTCTACGGCAGTTAACCATATAAAATTGTAGGCAACTGTAAAGTAACTTGAACTTTGCACACCCAGTTAGTTGATTTTTAGACAGAAAATCAATGATTTAAAGTGGCACTATCACCGATCGAAAAGCGAACAAAATTCCCTTGGCGCCATCTAGCGGCGTTGATTTTTTTAACCTTTATAGCTTGCTCCCAGGTGCACGAAGACGTACGAAATTTCCACACAATAATTAAGGAGGTCGTGGCTTGTTTGTTTCGTTAAAAGAAATGCCGTTGCGCATTCCTTCGCTTGGTGCAAGCAAGTGCTAGACAGTATTAGATAGCACTACACGTTGCCAGATTCTGCCTACTTTCAATTGGTAATAGTGCCACTTTAAGGGCACGCAAACATGATTTTGTGAAATATTTGAAGCTTTTAGTTAATTATGCAGCATAAAAACAAGGATTTAAGGGGATGAACGTTTGGCTTTGTTAATTGAATGTAGCTTTCAGTTAATTTTGTACAGAAAATTTACGATTCAAGGGGATGAAAATTTATTTTTTAGTTAATTTTGCAGCAGAAAAACTACGATTTAAGGGGATGAAAATATGATTTTGCTAAATGTTGGAAGCTTTCAGTTACCGTAATTTTGCAGCAGAAAAATTATGATTTAACTGTTTACGCAGCGAGTTAAAAAAAAATTTCCATGGCCCATGGCATAAGTTTTTTTTTCGTCGCCTATGGAGAGAGGCACTAACAAAATATTAATTCTTGAGAAAAATATTGAACAAGATGATTTTAAACTTATTACTTGCATGCAACAGATATTAATTAAGGTGCACAGAAAAAAGCATATAATAGTTAATAGTTTTGGAGAACTAATATTTTAAAATTACAGGGCAGTAATGAACTAAAATTGAAAATCTCCGCGTTAAGGAAACACATCCAAAAGTCAGAGTTGGTTAGGATACTGAGCGTTGTTCCTACCTGATAAGCGATAGTGTGAAGGATAGTTTTGCATCGTAGCCGCTGTTTTAACTTTTTTATGTTGTGAAACTTCCACCTTTCCTGTGATTTCAATGACAAACTGAACACAAGCTTTCACACGAAATCCGAAACAAACCATGGAGCCACGCTGAACACACGCATCAGCTAATGAGAGCATGCCAAATCACATGGTGCCAACTGGCCACTGAGGGAACACGAGCTTCAAATGCTTTGGAAAGTAAGTTTGAACAGCGAGAAACAGCCTATTAGAATTTGTCTAATTGGAGTATGCTGTACGCATGGCCATCGAAAAAATATTTTTAGAGGCCCTGATAGAGGAGAATTCCAGCTTTTCAACGAGGCCAAGAGGTAGCACTCAAGTCAATTGGTTCGAATGTCACCGCTGATCGAATGTGACCAATTTTCTGCTTTCTAGTCGGATAACCGTAAAAAAATGTGACAGTTTTTAGTGTGCCTAGACTCAACTAAAGTGCTTTTTATAAAATTATAGACATCGCTCACGACATTTTGCTTACAGAAAACGATGCACATATCAGGTAGTGAATTTCAACTTTTCTCACTTTCACTATTTTGGCCGAAATTTGCATTTTTTTTTGCTGGCAGTTCCCCTTAAGCTGCTGACGTTTATGATTCATACTGGTTAAAGGGTTAAAACCTTGTTAAAATAAATGAAATCAGCAATTCTTAATGAAATTTCATAATTAGACTTTTTTGGGGTCAGATTATTCAAATTTTTTCAACGTTGATTTTTTCAATTCGTAAGCGCCAACATCAACAAAACATAATAAAAACACGTAAAATAGGGGAAATCAAAAGATCGGCAACCGCCGTGTACAGTGGCTTATTGTCAACATCACGAAGAAGCAGGGAGATCCAGCAAGAATAACACAATACCACCTACCGCCAAAATTTTTTTTTCTGTTCAGTAAAACACCAAAAGTTCCCTTTGGTGTTTTACTGAACAGAAAAAAAAATTTTGGCGGTAGGTGGTATTGTGTTGTTCTTGCTGGATCTTCCTGCTTCTTCGTGAAATAGGGGAAAATTCATGTCAACAAATAAATGGTTTGTGAACAAATTTGTACACCAAAAAAAGAATTCACAGCAGTACTTTCGTTGGTATGTGTTCTAATTTGCATTCTATTCTTACGTGGTACGGTTGATCGATGATTGAATCGGTTGTAGGTGCAACTGGCAGTTCTTTTGGTACTTCGTCTACTTGTTCTCCAATTGGCTCAGGAGTTGCACCATCTTCTGGAGGTTTGAACTAAAAGAAAACAACAGAAATCTAAGAAAGCATGTGGTTAACAATCACAAAACATAAGGCTTAACTTGCAATGGATCTAGGTTTTTCTGTGTAACGGTGAAAAAGTAACTGCATTCGCCTAGGAAATTCTAGAGTACACCATATTTACCCTGAATATAAGATGGTACTTTATCCAAATTTTATTCCGCTAAAACAGCAGCATCGTCTTATACTCGCGTGCAAGTCATAACTTGGTCTAATTTTGGGCGATTTTGATGTCTGAATACACCATTCAAATTTTTTTCCGAGAGCTATCCAGTGTTGCTACTCAAGTTAGTTGCTTAAAATAGTTTTGCATTATTTTGAAAAAACTAAATATCTATATACCTATATAATTATATAATACAGTTAGGCCGAACCTTAGGCGGCCCACGACAGGGACGAGATGTGGACACAAGAAACCCAACATTGGGACAGCCAACGAAAACTGCCCAAATTAACTAAACAATGAGAAGAAACACTGAGGACACAATGCTTCAACAGACAAAACAATGCTTCACATAAAACAGAAAATGCCGTCGTTTGGTGAAGCAGTAAGGTATCATAGAATAAGGGCGATCAACGGCGGCCCAAATAAGAGGAAGCTAACAATACAGAAGCCTAACAACGGCCACAAAAGATGAATACAATGGTCATCTTTCTTCAAACAGTGCCTGTTAAATAGGAAACCAATAGCTTCAATAATGCTGGCTGTTAGAGTAGAGTTGAATAGTTCAAAGTTGGATGAGTAACAATCACTGCATGCGTGATGTTTGTTGCAGGCTAATGCAGCCACATCGAGAATAAGAGTGGCACCCTCCATTGAAAACATAATTTACATTCCTAAGAAGACCAAACACGACTGGAACAAACAGTTGCGG
>JAHWFP010021219.1:0-20968 GCA_023313725.1 Lithobius niger | reverse complement strand
TAGGTGGAAGTTTTCATTTCACACTACCCAGTGTAGTGTTTCGCACACGCGTGCGCACATAATCTGCACGGGTACAGCTAGTACTTTTAAAATGGCCTCAATAAGCAGTCTAAAATCAAAGAGGTTGGGCTTCAAATCCAGTACCAGGTGACGTTACTAGTACACAAACTAATAATCGATGTAATACTCTACCAAGACTTATGAAAGTCTTGTGATTATATGTTGGCTGCGCCACAGACGTATGCAGTTAACATTGCTAATGCAAGAAAACTCAGCCAGGTTATAATCGCAGCCGATTATTTCTTTGGAATGCGCCGGTACAAAAATGCTACTCGTCTTATACGCGAGTCTTCTTATATTCGCGGTAATACAGTAAGCCGTATATTTATTTTTTAGTTTTTTTTTTAAAACGCAAACTTATGACTAAATTACATACAAAACATTAAGTGTGTTGTAGAAGAAGGTTTAAATGATTGAAGTTTCACTTTATTTGTTAAATTGT
Organism: Lithobius niger; assembly: GCA_023313725.1. Taxonomy (NCBI): domain Eukaryota; kingdom Metazoa; phylum Arthropoda; class Chilopoda; order Lithobiomorpha; family Lithobiidae; genus Lithobius; species Lithobius niger. Next base: position 20,466 of record JAHWFP010021219.1, on the reverse strand, counting down.
ACAGAGGTAAAATTGTATGACTCTTTAATTTGAAAATCAAATGTACAATTGAAAAAATTGCATCTGTTTTAAGTGCTGCTGCGCTTTAAGAATTAAAATTATTCTTAAAGCACAACAGCACTTAAACATATGCAATTTTCTGATAGTACATTTGATCTTTTTAATTAAAAATAACAAATTTCTATCAGTGTCCCTTTTAACAAGTGAAACTTCAAATCATATAACCCATTTTTTACGGTGCATTTGACATTTTTCTTCGTAATCCGTGTACTTTTTTATGGCATGCAGTGATGTCGACTAAAAACTGGAAAAATTGGAATTAATGTTCTTTAAACTTACACCAAACATCGAGTATTCATAAACTAATTTGTAATAAGGACAATGAGTCCTGTTCATGTTTCCTCAAAGTGCAGGTGGATATTTTTTGGCTCACCAGTGTTGTTAGCATTTCTTTATTCTTCAGTCTATGCCTTGCGGGCCAGCGTTTATTGACTGGTGTTGCTCCCTAAAGACAATGTTCAAAACAATGAAAAACAATAAAACTAATCTTTCAGGGTCCCGTAACTCCGGAATAGCTCGACCAATTATTGAAAAAGTGGTTCCTTTCAGGATTAATGAGAACGAAATTTCTGGCTTTAGATTTCAGATTTTAGGTAGGTGCAGTAATTTTTTCTGAAAAGGAGGCAGAAGAACAAGAACAACAACAAGTGAACAGTTGTAAAATTTTCATGTGACTCACTACGTTTACTCTTGCACGGAATCTCATACTTTTTGGTATAAATATACCTTCCATACCTGCCATATTTACCCGGTTAGAAATACCTACCCAGTTAGAAGCGCCCCCTGTATGAAATGTTGGCACTTTCCATTACTTTTCCCCATTTTTAAGTGTCTACATAAAATACGAAAAATAAATAAATAAAAAATTGGCCCTGCAGGTTATAAGTTTTTTTGCAAGCTAAAACAAAAAAAAAAAAAAGGCCATCACATACATAAGATCACTAAATCGGTTAGGTATAAGCTGCAACTTCCGTACATCGGGGCAACTTCCGGCTCAGGAAAGCAGTAATAAAAACTGCAACGTTGCCGTGAAAGTAGTTGCTACGCTGCAAATTCGTTCAGGCTCATACGGCTGGTGTGTTGGTTGAATTTAGGTGTTAGCTTAACACTTTAACAGCAGTTAACAATTAAATGTAAGATGCTAAAAGGATTAGGTATATCACTGCACCTTCCATACATTGGTGCAATTTCCGGTCCACAAAACCCAGATAAGCAGTAATAAAACAGTCACATTACCGTGTAATTAGTTGCTACGTTCAAAATTTGTTCAGGCTCATACAGTTGTTGTGTTGATTGAGTTTAGGTATTAGGTTAACACATTAACAGCGTTAACAGTTGTTGGTTCACGGTCACTTCCGGCAATGCTCTCATGGCCATAGACAGAACACGCCATCTATTGCCGACATAGAAAACCATAAACCCCCACTCAACCAGACTCACACAGTCCGGAGGCAGAGTGGAGCTTGCTTATGGGCTTTCACGTACGTTAAAGGTACCAAACTGTCTCCAGATATAAGGGTTGGGCTTGGTGATTTTTCAAAGGCGCTCCACTCTCAGTTGTCGCAGGTGTTCAGCTTTTTACGTGTATTTTTACAAAGACAAAGGTGTATCGCTTCGAAAATCATATATGTATCGCTACTTTGGGTTAATAGTTGAGAGTTCACAATCACTTCCGGCACGACTCTCATGACCATGGACACCACGCGATAACCATTTCCGCAGCGCAATGGTCAACTGAGATTGAAGTTCTGATTTAGCTGCTTTCCTCGCTGAGCAGGGAACCAAAAGGCGCCATCTATGATTTGTCTAAGAGACCACCAATTACCCCAGCTCCATGGCCAACAAAGATTACAATTCCGTTCCTCTTTCCGCAGCTTCAATCCCAATTGGCCATGCGCAGTTAGCGGGTACCAGGGGGTCTCTTCCGAGCTTTTTGCATACTGTATTGCTTTTCCATTGGTTGTTGATTTTGCTGGTGCCAGTGGCGCCACAATGTAGCTTGACAGCTTAAGCTCATGCGCAAAGCCAAACCAGGGCGGAGCCAGTGACATCACACGAAATATTGGCGGGAAAACGATTTAATGAACTTGGGAATGACCAACCTTCCTGTATACTATTGTTCCACTCGACCTTGGCGGGTACTACAAACTAGAAAATGTCATCTCCGACGTCCACTGCTGCTTCAGGTAAGTAAAAGAGCTTTGGTTAACTAAAATGTACTGTTAACTGAACTGTACTGATTTTAATTCTTTCTAATAGCTAATTTAGTTCGAGCGCTTTGCACACAAATTCAACGCCTACGCCGTAAAATTGAATACCACGAAAACGACGAATTGCGCAAGTTATCTTACTTACTCTTGCAACGATATCGCAATGATAATGTACTGTGTAATGGTTGTAGGACTAATTACGTGCTGAAACCAAGTCTGTACCCTACTTGAAACGCCAACAAACTATGTCGTGACTACAGCAATAATTCACTGCATTCACTAAAAATGCCCAGACCCAAGAAGTCCTACAATCCATGCCGTGCAAAGCACAGGCTTTAGCTATCTGTATAATAATTCTGGATGACGGGCAAAAACAAAGGGCGATTTAATTTAATTAGAAAAAAAAAAAGGCCACATGCATCTGTTAGGAGGAAAGTTTTGGGGGAAGTTTTCAGGACAGCATGCTTCGCGAAGGGGCAGATTCGGGACCGCGTTTATTTATTTCCTCCAGCATAAACAACATAGTAGAAGTGAACATTAGAAAGGGAGGGATCATTAGCCTTGGGAGGAGGAGGAGGAGGATTTGAGACACATGATGGCTGAGCGTTTATTAACCAATAACCAGTATCTGCAAAAATTTTAAGAAACTTAATTTGGTTGAACATGGAGGTATACACATGAGCTACCATACCTAACTAGTGTTGGAAATCGTGCATTAACACCGCCCGTGCATAGGGGGAAGTTCTCAGGACAGCACGCTTCTCAAACGGGCAGCCTCGAGACCGCCTTGAGCCTCATTTACTTCCACCAGCATGAACAATATATAATAACAGAAGTGATCATTAGAAAGTGGGGGAGCATGAGCCTTCAAGGAGGGGGAGGAGGATTGAGACAAATGATGTCTGAGCGTTTATTAACCGGTGTCCGCAAACATTTTAGGAAACTTAATTCGGTCGATAGTGGGAATCGCGTGCAGGCCGATCAATACAGGAGGCTACGAGGGCGGCCAAATTCAGAACTGCTAAAGTGGTCAGAACGAGTTCGAATGCACAAGTGGTTAGAAAGAAAGATATAGTTCAAAGTCCGAACATCCTCAAGGCCTGAAGAAGACAACTGAGGGATGTCGAAAATTTGCAGGAAAAGTAGGTGTCCTTGAAGTGAATTTAAGCAAACTTTTCGGTGTTCTTTTTATGTCGGTCGAACATAGACTTACACATGAGCTTCAAGACCTAACTAGTGTTGGAAACCGTGCATTTCACACCACTTTGCTACGCTTGGGGTTCAGCTAATTTCTCAATAAGCGTAAACGTTCGCCTACCGAACTCATGCAGCGGTGATACAAATCACGTGAAAAATGAGTTGAAAATCGTAATTTTTCCACTTTCCGCCACGCATCGCTTATAATAATTCGTGAAAACTAGTAGCTCGTTTCAATATTTCAGTTGTTTTAATTGTTGATATCGAAATTTGAAATCAATTTATAATTAATAGCAGCCAATTTCGTTGTGCATTTGAGCGTCACGTCTTTCTTCCTCCAAGGTCACATCGTTCATCGTTTACTCCGCTCTGGTTCAATTTTCTATTCCTGCATGGACAGAGTGCCTGGAGCATTTTTTTTTTCGAATAGCGCGGCTCACAGGTCTCACGGACATGGGGATAGGCTTGAACTGTGCATAAAGTGATAAGCTGCTTTAGCATGCGCTAGTAATGGCGTTTTTCATGGATGAACAACGTGCACTGCTGGTTATTAATGGTACCAATTGTTAAACGTGCTGAAAAGTATGCAGTATAAAGGTAGTACACAGTACTAAACGGAAAAATGTTTTTATTTTACCTTAGATTACAAGATAATGTGTTGGAAGGCCATCAGCAGCTGGCATTACAGTATGAACTAGTGAAGTTTTTTTTTAAATCCAGATAGAAGCGCCCTCTGCTCTAATTTGCTAAGCACCTGGCACTTCTAACCGGGTAAATACAGTACCTAAAGTTTGGTCAGGAAATAGTGAATAGGAACGGAGATATTACTTGTTTTAGTTTTGCTGGAGCAAGGAATTTGATATTACTCAAACATCCTAAAATACAGGAAACACTTTTATCACCTCCAAGAACGTTGCAACAACATTTCACTTAAAATTTCGAGGAAGAAAACACCGTTCCTCTTCTTCAGAAGTCGTTCGATCGACGCCCTCACTCCATGCGAACTGTTGTTGAAACTTCTTGGAGATGAAAAAAAGTGATTCCTGTATTTTAAGATGTCTGAATGTTATCACCGTCTACGCCGTTTACCGGTTTTTGCAGGACTTCAATCATATATTAATTAACTCAGCCCCGGAAGCAGAATATTTTCAACAGGTCTGTGACAACCTTTTTACAAACAAAAAACTGTCTGCAGGGAGACGGAGGGTTTCTGTGGTCTGCAGGTAGGGGGTGGAGGTGGAATTTTGTATTGTCCAAAATTGTCAGTTAAGCCAATTTGGGTTCACGAACAAGTTTCTTGCAAGAACTTTTTTCAAGACTCTTTGCCAGTTGTTTATTGCCATTCAACTTGAGAATGACCCAACCTGTCGTCTTGAGAATAGAACCATTCAAAAGCTCTTATAAACGGTTTAAATGGTGTATTTGAACGTCAAAATTGGTGAAACCACAAAAGCAAAAAAGAAGGATAAACTGTATTGCAACGCTGCCAGCCGTACTGTGACGTATCACGTAGTGCCACTATGATTCTGCCACAGGTAACTCGGCTACCGTAAATCGTGGATTAAATGCCCATGGGCTTATGCAGTTAATTTGGCAAAAATGGGGGGGGGGGGGCTTTAAAAGAAGCATTATCAATTTTCTAACCTTTCTGAACATCTATTACAGAAAGTTCAAAGCTTTTGAACGATCTCTGAAAGACCAATTTTTACATCCCTTAATTGTCTGAAGAAGGGAGAAGGTTTAGATGAGAGATGTCCAGGCGTTGTGCAGGTGCTAGGAGTTAAGGGGGGGGGGGGAGATTGAGGAGCTAAAGGAGTCCACTACTACTACAGGGAGAGAGATGGGGCCAGTAAACATAGCAAGCAGTACGTCTTTATTCACATCATATAACTTTTAGGTAATTTTTCGTAGAAAAACGACAATTTGAGGGGTGGTCTTTAATTACAGCATTTTAGGGGGTGGGCTTTAGCTTCAACTGGGCTTTTAATACACGATTTACGATATTGCTGAATGTGATACAGCAGGGTTAACGTCACTTCCACAGAAATGTTATTCAAAACTACTGAAAATGGGCGCCGAATAAAATTCAAACTAAGGAAAGCATTAACCATTGGAAGGGACGAAATATTCGGATGCACAGGAACAAATTGCACTCCAAAATCACACTTTGCACTCCAGGAGCAACTCTTGGAGTGCAAAATTGCTCACCAAAGCTGAAACTTTTGAACCGTACAAGCTAGAGTCTTGCAGTTTGCAGCATTTTAAACAGCTTCGAATTAGATTTTCTGTTACACCATTCCTTCCAAAGAAGTTAAACTCCATTGTTTACTACATTTGATTAAACTATGTGTATAGGTTTTTCAGTTGAATAGTGAAGTTATATTAAAAATACCGTAGTGGTTTTATCAATAGTGAAGTTAAGTGAGTTTGAAGCAAAGTGCAGGAAAACAGTACATATTATAGAGATGCTGAATGTTAGAATTTTCAGTGGCTATAAAATAGGAGACCACAGTGTTGGTTTACATTTTTGATTTTGCATTCCAAAGACCCCAGTAACAGGTTGGGGGTGCAAATTTGTACCAGGTTCAATATTTGGAAATTCGACCCCTGCCATTGTTTTATTTAACAGTACCTAAACCTTCATGTTTTATACTCGTTTTGATAACAAGAATGAGTTAACCCCTTCCGTATCGTGACGTACGCCTAAGCAAGAAAACAAAACCACTGAGACCAGTGACAAAAAGCGAGCATTGTGAGGGTGTCTTGGGAACATGAATGAAGTGAACAAGCCTTGGACTACAAGCCAAGAGGACACAAGAACAAATCGTACCACTAACCTACATTGTAAACGACAACAGTATTAGCTTTTTAAAAAGATAACTTAGATAACATCCTGTGAGGTTTAAATTTTTTTGTAATGAATAAGACAAATCCGAACGAATGTCAAAAGTTGACGGGGTTAAGTGTATAAACTATAAAGAAAACTATAAATGTGTTAGTAATTTTTTAATTGGGAGTTAATTCTTTGCACACCACTCAAGAAAACAAAATGAATTGACAAACTTTGTTGTTTTGAACCCGAAAGAATCAGCTAAAACACAGCCGAGTTGTTAGAGGATTGGCCTACGAACCAAGAGGTTGCAAGATTGAATCACGTCACTGACCTGTGTACACATGGAACTGAAAAGAAAGAGACCACTCTCCGCAAAAAACGATCAATTTAAAAGCATTGTTAGGTATATTTCCTTGTCTCAAGGTATGGTTTGTAAACTACGTGCCACGGCTGTTTGCCGTGACGTGCGTATCACGTCACTGGGCTAGTCCATTCAGATGGACAAAAATTCGCTAATTTCGTTCGTCAGTGGATAACTCATGATGACATTACGGCAAACAGCCACGGCTCGTGATGTAGGTGTTCAAGCCTCAAACTTTCGAGGTTACGTTAAGTTTGATGCCATGATCAAACCAGAATTGAAAACTACAAACTTTCACATTCTCGAGGGTTGTCCCTCACTTTCCGTCAACAGACGTTTAGGTTTCAACACACCATTTCAAGTTAACTCTTTCAGTCGGTAATTCCAATTTGCTGTAGTTAACCAAGATAGCAAGTTGCAAGGTATTATATGAAAAGTAAAGGTGGGCAATCCGTATTTTTTATCGAACTATGGCTAGTAACATCGCAAGGGCCAAGAGTTATTTTTTATCAAAGAGAAACAGAACTCGTTACATTATAAATGCAACCATTATTCCTTAGTTTACTGGCCCTTGAATTGCATTTTATGCAATACTGACAATTAAGGCTGGATCGATACCGATATTTGCAGTATCGGTAAAAATCGGGATCGGCAAATAAAACCCTGATAAATCTGTAATAAACCAAATCGATGGTATTCTCACTTTTCGTCGACCGAATTTGATGTTTGAAACACCATTTTGAAGGTTTTTTCGTCAGCTTTCCAATGGTCCAAACTACAAGCAGCTTTCTCTTACTGTTTAGGAGTTGCAAGGCAAAATGTTAAAATTTTATTGGAGTTTTGTGTTTTTAAATGATTTTAGCGTATGCAGTATTATTTTAAACCAATATTTAAAAAAAAAATAATTATATTTATTTAGGCCTATACCTTATTGATGCAATGATTTCAAATTGTTTTTCTTCATTAGGGACTGTTTCAATGTTAGGTATCGGGATTCGGTATCGGCAGATTTTTCTCTTCGAAATCGGTCTCGGATGGGATCGGTAAAAAGTGGTATCGGCCCAGCGTTACTGACAATATTACATACTGTCTGAACAAAATACAATTTTGTGAAGCACCGCCAGCTCAAATAAATAACATGTAAAAGCATATATCGCCCAAAAAATTAAATTTACCATTTTTTGAAGAGAGTAATGTGGTTTCATCATTAGCCATCCAGTCCTCTTAAATTCCTCCAGGTCAATTTCAGCTTTGTTAAGCAAGAAAAACTGAAAACATAAACATTAGTTGTGAATTTGCGTACTTTAAAAAGTAAGTGCAAGGTAAAGGTAAACAAGGAAAGTAGTACACTTGCAGGAGGCAGTGCATGTCTGTGTGCAGGCACTGTATTTATCTTACATCAGCGCACGTTACAACAACGTATGGGCACTATCGATCAAGTTTCAAAGCACGACATGACCAGTGGAAATATACCAACAAGATGTATGTGCAGTGAACATGTGAACATTGTGCCTTTATGCCAGAAGATGGCCCCCACGTGAGGGCAGAAATTGTGCTTAAAGATATAAAGTGCCTGTTGGTTGACTCACATGCGATGTCTCCTGAAAGGAAACGTACAAATAGTTACCAGCACCAGCAATGTTTTCCTAAAGCATTAGTTAAAAGTAAGGCTGTACTGAACCGAACAAACCAAACCGAACATGGCCGAACAGAGGGTGTTCGGTCTTACAAACGCAAAATACCAAACCGAACATATTTTCACTTCTCATCGACGGATTTTGATGTTTCATACACCATTTTGAAGGTTTTTTCACCAGCTCTCTTTGGTCCAAACCCCAAGTTCCTAGCACTAGTTCAGAAGTTATAAGGGAAAATATAAAAGTAGTGGAGATTTCTTATGTTTAAAACAGAGTTTCAACATCTATGGACTTAAAAGTCCATGTGAAACACCTATATTTGTTAAGAAACTTGGGCTTTGATGAATCTGAGTGAACCGAGTTCTTTTACATTTTAGTTTAAGATAGATTGGTTTGGTACATTTTTGTTCGGTTCTGAATTGTTCGGTGTATCTTGGTAAATTTTCGATAGTCCAATTACACTGGAGATGTTTAGTCACAGTCGACTATCTCCGTCAGGCAAAACACACAGTTTTATTTTCTTGTCGACTCCTCTTGTGGTATTCGAATTGGGTGGTTGGACATGGCCTCCAACTTTCCTTTGTGGCCGGCCTTGCTCTTTTTCATCCCCACATCGCGGCCGCCTTTATTAGTAGGCTTGGTTCTCCATTTTCACCAGAGATCGTCTCTCAGTTCGTTTCGGAGCAGGAACTGGATTGCTGGATTTGATGGCACCTGGATATTTATCAGCACGGCTTTCTCTTGGATGTGATGTTGAATGGCCAGGGATTCTAGTCCTCTCAGGTGCGTTTCTCTGTTAGAATTTGACATTATTAGGGTCTCAGTTCGTTCCCCGTCGATCGTGTGTGAGGTTTTCCATGAGGTGAACTGCGATGACGTTTGTTTTTAATTTGTTTCTTGTATCACCCATAAGGAATAGATCACAAATGTAACGCTCAAATAAAAAAATAAAAAATACATTCAGTATTTTGCACATTTTCGATAGGCCTAATAGTCCGAGTGGTGTTATTTTAGGTCTTTCCTATCTTCTTCAAGCTTCCTTTCTTGTACTTGATTCTGTTTTACATTGCCATGAGTGCTAGTGTTTTTCAAAATGCGCTGAAACCGTTGCCCACTGTACTTATTGCTTGTCGTCTTCTCAACATGCGCACTATTCCATTTGCGCGAGAGGTGTGCCCCCAACTCTTTACTAATAAGGAACTTGATGTTAGGGTTCGACGGTCCTTGTAGATTCATGAAAGGTTGTCTGCTCACCACACAGTGTTGAATCACAAGCAATTCAAGTCCTCTTAGACGTAAATTCCTTTTACTATTAGACACTACCAGAGTAGTAGTTTGGTCCCAATCAATTTTGTGCTCAGTACTCAAGCGGTGGGTGGCGATGCCGTTTCCTTCATACTCGTTTCTTACGTCAGTCATATGTTGTTTCACTCGAGTGTGGATTACTTTTCGTGTTTCTCCAACATAAACTGTCTTGCACAAATGGAATCGTGCGAGCGTTGAGCAGATGACACGCGATATTTACAGTGGGCAACAGTTTCTACGCATTTTGAAAAATACTACCACTCGCGGCAATGTAAAACAGAAGCAAGCACAAGAAAGGAAGTTTGAAGAAGATAGGAGAGACCAAAAATAACACCACTCGGATTAGGCCTATCAAATATTCGCAAAATACTGAACGTATTTTTGGGTTTTTGTTTAATTTGAGCATTACATTTGAGATCTATTGTTTTCGAACATTCAAAGTAGAAGATGGTCCATTTTATCATCCATATGCTGCTTTACTCTTGTTTTTATGCCTTTTTCTCATCTCGCCAATGAAAATTTGCGAAGATATTATTATTGTACTGTATTATTATATTGATATAGCTTTGTTTTTTATAATTTCGCTTAAGTGTGCTACGTTTTTCCGATGGCTGTTACATTTCAAATTAAGAATCTAAAACACGTAGAAGCAGCAAGATTAACACAATACCACCTACCCCAAAATTTGTTTTTTATGCTCCACACAGTTCAGCAAACCAAAAATATTCTCCCTTGAATTTTCGGTGAAAACAGGCCGTTCACCTTCTTCAGAACACAACGAGGCACTAAACTTCAAAAACGAACGTTACATGGTTGTGGCCATGATCAAGCAGACGACTGTGTTAATCTTGCTGCTTCTATGTGATGTTAACATTAAGCCACTGTGCACGGCGGTTGCCGATCTTTCGAAGAATCTAAATGTTTTTAAAGTGATCAAGTTCGTTTTTTTTCTGTTGAACTTATCAAACAATTGATGTAATCGTAAATTGGGTCAGTTAGATTCATCAGGGCCACCTTATGGAGAGAGCAAGGGACTCCAGTGCTCATAAGTGAGCTTCAGTCAGCACGATGCAAGAACCTCACTTAGCTGGAGTCCCTTGCCATAAAAATATTCTCTCTTCATAAGGTGCCCCTAATGAATCTAACTGACCCAACTATGATTACAGTGGTAGAAGTCGATATAAAATAAAATTAGGACAAAATTTGTACCAAATTTCAGGACATTTATTCAAATTTTCAAAAATTGGCCAGGGATGCATAAAATTCTTACTGGACAAAATTTCCCACAAAATTTTCCTACAGATTTTTCAATTTCCGCAGCCTTTCACCATGTAGGCAAGCCATTTTTCAGTTAATTTCCACAGTTCCCTGAAATTTCCCACGAACCTCGTTCTAGCGTTCTGGCATATTCTTCACTCCTGAAATTGGTTAGCTATATTTCAGTCTAGAGAATCAAATACGCAGGTTATCAAACTAGCATAAATGTTTCTTTTACGCCGCCATCTTTATTCAGGCAGTTGTTTTCTTTTTCTTAGTTGAAGAGGGGTTCCCAGATTGTTTTGCACGCAAACTGAGTATTTCACTTTTTACATTTTCCAATTTGCTACGAACGCCATATAGTTTTTCAGTCCCAGTATTAATCATCATTTGAGCAACTTTAAAATGTATCACTAATTCAATTTGCAATTTTCGTCACATACTGTACGATACAGTGGGATTCACCATTAAAACATGTAGACCTGTTAGCAGTAGCGATAGCCGTGCGACAGGCAGCTATCACACATAATGAGATAATATGTAAGTCAATGATGGTAGATAGTGGTGGCTGACTGACTTAAACATGTTGCTTAGCAATTGCCAAGATCCATGCAGAAACATTCTCCCTAATTTCGTGAACAATATAGTGAAAGAATTTCATCGTATATTACCTTATCAGGGGTCGAATTTTAAAATTTTGGACCAGGTGCAAAATTTGCACTCCAGAACTAAGTTTGGAGTGCAAAACACCAAATTGGAGTGCAATATATTTACCTACACCCCCCTCCTGCCCCAAAAAAATTCAATTCACACCAAACCAGATATTAAAACCTTATAGCCTAACCTTTAATCATGTAAATTAGCCTACTAATTAAGCGCTAGTAGCTATTGTCTCCAGACAATAACATAACACTGCCAGTTTCGCAGAAAGACTCTTTGCCACTGCTACTTTCAGTCCTATTGTTGCTATTAGTGTTTAGTTTGCGTATACGCAGCTTTCAAAAGTCACTTGCCATACAGAGCAACTTTGGTTCGGTGAGTTTTTTTTTTTCCAGCATTTGCCACCTAGTTATTGCTGGTTCAGCATCATATTCTGCAGTATTTGTTTCACTCAAGCTGATTCGAAGTAGTTCACCCATGCAGGAAATACTTAACTTGCAGCGCCAGTCTCCCCTAATTCTTTTGGCACATGAAAATTCCCGTTCAACTTCTGCTGTGCTGACAGGGAATAAAAGAAATTATTTTTAATATGTGCACAACATTTTTGAGCTTTGTTAAGCATTGCTCATCCATCAACAGTACTTTATAGTAACTTGCACGTGTTGAGCTACGGAGTGCAATATTTGCACTCCAGCATGCGAGTTTGAGGTGCAAATTGGCGATTCTGGAGTGCAAATTGCACTTTGCCCCTGATTATTTCGACCCCTGCCTTATTTGTTATGCCAGTATAAAAATGAAGGCTTAGATAATAATTCCTTTTTATTAAGTGTGATATGATTTAGAATTTCGCTAAACAACAGGAATTTCAGGGCATTATGTGAAAAATAATGACATTTCAGGACAACTTCTATCATTGTGATTACCTCAACTGTTTGATAAGTACAACAGAAAAGAAACTTGATCACAAATGGAATTTAGTTAAAAGACAGGCACCTCCAGAAGAGGCCACGAGTCAATAGCGGTCACGCTCGGCTAGTAGAGATCAGTGGTTAGTGAACGAGAAAGGCCCAACCGATTCAAAAACAGATCTGCAACATGTTAAAGAGAAGTCGTCGTCGCGAAAAGTGCTTCAGAATGAAGAGCAGGGATACCCCCGGAAATTCAAATTTAACTTCATTTCTACACGTTAGTGGTGGTTGTGGTGGTGGTGGTGGTGGAGTTATTTTTAAATCCTAAAGTGCTTTTTGTTATGAAAGTGAGCATTTTATTTTTTTTGTGACTTTAGTTCGTTCATAATAGTTTCACAGTACGAAAATTAACTATGTTCTTCACTGAACAAAATAGGATTTAATTTGCCCATAATATCTGTATTTTTTCCACTAATTTTCATTTGAAAAAATCATTACTGGCAATACTATGAAATTGACTCATCATAAAATAAGGGTGGTTTTCTGAACGTTGGCTACATCTTTATTGTTTACATCGTCTGCTTTCAAGTTCGAAGACGCATGCGAGTGTGGCTTCCGATATTTACTGGACTGATCACCGACATTGTCGTCGATCTTCCACTCCCTCAGCAACAAAGCGTCGAGCTCAGTTTACTAGGTCCAACACATTAGGATTGGCTGGGCCTTGAAGATTCATAAAGGGAACCTTGTGTGCCGAATAATGCTGTATTGCAATCGATTGTAAACACCCAAAGTGATTGCCTCTTGCATTATTCAAGTACACCAGTGTCTTTTAATGTTCCCCCAGTCAATCTCTGCGCTCTGTGCGCATGCAATTTTCATTCAATTGAAATAAAAAGAACTTCACCCAGCATTTTCCCCAAACAGGAACGTACATATTTTAAATGAAACAATTTTCTATCCGCTTCATACTTTAGGTTACATAGTACATACATCTTATTTCTGAAGTCATGTACCATACCTTGGCTTCATCTTCAGAAACTTTCCCATCCTTGTCTTGATCGAATACCCATCGTGCTTGTATTTCTTCTAAAGTCACTCTGAATTAAAGACAAAATTCCTTATTTACATATTACCTGTCACCCGTCACACTAGCGCTTTGCAAAGATGCACTGAACAACTTCACTAATACAGTAAAACCTCTTTAACTCGAACTCCAGTGAGACAGGCATTGCAGTTTGAGTTAAGCGGAATTTGTGTTAGACGGAGAAGCATTAAAACCCAAGACAGGCTGTTGGCTTGGGGAATACCGAGTACTAGTGATGTGCAATCCTCGAAAAATTCGAGCCGAGCCGGGTATACAACTTGTACTAGAACTCACTTGCATCCATAGTCGGAAAACTTGAAACCGGTGAAAATGTGATAACTTCGCCAAATTTTGATCGATTTTGACGTTCAAATATACCAAATTAATCAAAAAAGTACGTAACGTTCATTACTGTCGAACACTGCATTAAATTTACTTCCAATCGAGTGGAAATTCTCCTTATTACGCTTACTTCCACACTGTGCCTACCTTAATTGGAGTCGATCTGAGAAAACAACTGAATGCAACTGAGAGGTTGGGAATGGTCTACTGAAGACGTGAGGCTTGGCAGTGACGAATGGCTTTCTAAATTCGGGAGGCTACGCGAAGCGGCGCTCAAACTCAGATGGCGATCGTGTTCACAACGAAGAATGTAAACAAAAGATAAACTTACCTTCGAAGAGCTTGAAGCAGTCGAAAATTTGCTAGATAAGGACCTATCTGGAGTGTGGAAATAAGCGTAATATGGAGAATTTCCATTCTATTGGAAGTAAACCAAATTCATTGTCTCGACGAGAGCTTTCCAGTGATGTAAATTAAAAGCCACCGGCTAAAACCCTTTTAAAGTTCAATCCTAAAAACTGGAAAACCAGTTGTACATGTTGACCCACACAGTCCGTTACACAGCATTTTAGTTATTATTACAATAACAAATGAAAAAGACACTTGCAAAATAAGTGTCCTCACCAAATTCTCGAACTCGGCTCGATACTTGATTCTTCTGTTGCAAACACGGCTTGGCTCGACTCGAATTAAAATTATTCTACTCGCACACCCCAACCGAGTACAAGCCCACATCCAGTGTTTACTAAATGCACATAGGTTTAATATGTGAACTGTACTACTAAAGTACTATTAATTCTTCAGTAAAAACAGCAGAAGTACTTTTTCGCGCACAAAAGTGACACAGAATGAATGGTGTCAAGTAATAAAATTAGCATCCGGAGTTTCAGTTAACCGATATTTGTTTGAGATAACGAGCCCAGAAGCAGAATATTTTCTGCCGGTCTGCGACAAGCTTTTTACAAACTAAAAACAGTCTGCGGGAAGAGGGAGACGTCTGCGGGTTGCAGGTATGGTGTGAAGGTGGAATTTTGCATTGTGCAGAATTTTGAGTTACGCCCATTTTGGTTCATGAACAAGTTTCTTGCGAGAACTTTTTTTCTAGACCTTTGTAGGTTGTTTTTGCCAAACAACTTGAGAACGACCATACCTATCGTCATGACAATAGCACCATTCCAAAGCTCTCGAAAAAACGGTTAAAATGGTGTATTTGAACGTCAAAATCAGTAAATTTTTGGCGAAATTACCTCAAATAGAACACCAAGTAAAAAAAAGTGCAGGATAAGTCGTACTGCAACACTGCCAGCCATACTGTGACGCAGCGTCGCGCGTCGCACTGATTCTGGTACAGGGATAAAGGTTAATTTTGTATTGGGCCAGAGCTAGCCAATCAGCACACAATTGTTTGACTTAAACGATAAGTTTGACTTACGCGAGTTTGAGTTAACGAGGTTTTACTGTAATCCATTATCCATCCGATTCTCGCAATTTTGCCGAAACTGTACCAATCGTCACGAATGTGAACTGCGTAGCACTCACAATTTGGCCAATAGACATTAAAAACCACTCGCCATTGTCCATTACCTCCTCACCATTTAGAAACAATTTTATCAGTTGTGCTGCTAATTCACGGTATAATATTGTTTGCATTAATCTACTCTCCGAGCAGCTAGCAACAGTATTGCACACTTGTTGGGAGGGTCATTGTAATTCTGCAAGCAACGCCGCAAACCGCTTCTTTCTAGCCGATACAGTTCCCGAGACACGACAATTTAAGCATTGATTAAGGGGTTTCTTAATCAGTCGCCATTTTTGGTGAGTAGCTCTAAAAAGCCAATTCGCCAAATGCTGAATTTTCCTCGCCGTTTGGTGAGTAGCGACCAACAATGCTGAAGGTTGTACTGTACCAATAGTCCCATTTATAGGGTGCGTACGCCCTAAGATGAAACTTACTCCAGGCCTTTTCCAGGCCAAGCAGTTTCATTTTCAACTCTAATTCCAGTTTACACGCATCACAGTGTACAAGTTATTGGTGTTATTAGTGTTTTTATAACTAAACTATAATTTACCCATGCTGGTAGTTGCGTGGTAAAAAAAATTATTAAAATAAAAACATTTTTATGACATTACTTTAGTCAAGAATTTATAGAGCTTTACCTGATTCTCTGAAAATTAAAGTCAGTAAATTCTACGATTTTCGAGCCTGATGTTGACGCTCTTTCAGAATTCCATACTTTTTCAAAGCCTAGAAAAGAGTCTTATAAAATTCCAGACTTTTCCAGCTAGCGTACAAACCCTGCATTTGGTAGTTACCATTTTTCATAATCCATTGTAACGTGGCGTCGTTTTCTTCAAAAGAAAAATAATCAGGGCTGCACCATTACGATACCCTTTGTTGCTAACCCGATACAGATACTGATCTGAGAACTGGGAGTATTGAAAAGACTAAACTTATGAATTAAAATGTCTTGATCTAAAGTCGTAACTCTTAAAATTGGGACTTTAAGTGTTTTATAAATAATTTGATAACGACTTAAGTTGTCGTACTGAAAGTAGAAACATTCAACAAACTTATCGAAAAAACTGTTCAAATGGTGTACTGGTAAACGACAGAAAAAAATGGTTTAAGGACACTACTAGTTTATAGTTTATATTATAGTTTAAAGCAAAAGATGTTTAATCGACACCTAACTTGCTACATAGAAAAAGTGTGTAATACTTTGCCAAAATGGCGCAGCCTGGTCTGCTGTTCAGCTGAACTCATACATACGCTTTTTCATACGCAATACTTTGAAAACACTGTCGAGTGCAAATTTTCGACTAACAATGGGCACCCATGATCTTATCATGGTTCCCCAACACGTTAGTCTTCATCAGGTATTGATCATTCGATGTTAGCGAGCTTTTTCATACTCCATTATGACGAGCGGTCGATCCGTTTGAATTCTGTTTCGCCTCCCACTGATCTCTACAAGGCTCACTGGAAGGAGCGATGGCTTTCCATTTCTGTGCGAGTTGGTTGTCTAGTCTTGGGTGTACTAGATGCTCCATGTCCGGAAACGCTGGTGGCAGAATACTCACGAGGTTTTATTTTCGTTTTCATGGTAACATGGAAATGGATTCCAGGGCTAGGTGGTGCGAGTCCCTGGAAGAGTCAGAATAAAGGAGAGAGGCAGTTTTTCCCAAGCAGTATTGTGTTTGGAGGTGTATTGATGCAGAATAATATAATTCCACTAGTTATGCCCGTGCGCATGCTGCGCACCCCCCCTCCCTACCCACCACCCACACACACATCCCTGCTCCCCCTTCCCCTACCGCACCCCGTTCCTGCACCCCCATAGTGTGGGTTCTGAATATCTCTCCGCTTCCCTCTGGCACCTAAGGTGTTTGGTCTTTGGTTTTAAAATTATCAAACCGAAGACCGAACATGTGAATGGCTCCCACATATGGCCTCCCCCCCCCCACACAATTACTTTAACCCCCAATTCCCACACTGCTGCTGCCGCCCGGATTTGCATACGTGCCCCCCCCCCCCATACACGCTTGCTCGCCTCCCCCTCCCCGAAAACGTCGCCCCGTGACATTCTCCCTTTGGTGCAGCCCCGGAAAAGTCGCTGACGTGTGTTTGATTGAAGGCTAAAAAAAAACCCTATCACTGAGAAATCCAGCATTCAGTGAGTAAGTAATCCCATGTTTAAGTTAATCCTTGGAAACAATTCATTTCGGTAGCATGCATTGGCCGCCACACACACTTGCCCTGGCATCCTCTTCCGCACCCCCGAAAACGCCGCCCCGTGGCATTTCCCCTTTGGTGCAGCCCCGGAAAAGTCGCATGCGTATGTTTGACTGAAGGCTAAAAAAAAGCCCTGAGAAATCCAGTATTCAGTAAGCAAGTAGCCCTATGTTTAAGTTAATCCTTTGAAACAATTCACCTCGGTACCGTGCATGGCGACATTGTTGCAAGCAACGATTGTTGCCGATCACTTATAAACAATTCAACTCCTTTCTGGAAATGAACATTTAGGAAATAAATGCGCCTTTCCATCGTATCAAGCTGCCAATTTCAAGGCCCACTGGGGGCCTCGAAATTAAGAACCAATCGTCGTTTGGTTTAAAGTTGTCTGGTTTAGTAGACACAGGTTGTTTTTTTTTTAAGCTCAAACGCCGACAATGGCACAGTCCACGCGACTAACACTTTGTTGGCGGCTTTGGCACCACAACAATACCAAAAAACGCACCCAAAAACGTTGTGGCTGGTCTGGTAAGTGGCGCCATCTCTTCAAAGACTTATGAAAAAGTGTTATTACCCGAACGTGTAGTCCAAGGCCGTCAATAGACGGCGACATGGCAGGTTTGGTAAATGGAGCCATCTGTTCGCAGACGTTGGAAAAGTGTCCCAACCCAAATTTGAAGGAAAATCCCGTTAACAGATGGCACTACAGGGTGGGGTACTTGATTGTACGACGGAATGGCGTGGCCGGTGATTTGGCCGCCTGCTGCCTATTATATATGTAGATAATCCTCATCACGGGTGTTGGCTGCAGTAATGTAGTCCAGCAAACGTATTTCTGCTCCCCTTCAGGTTTGCCCTACATAGAAGGCCTCACATTCGTTGCATGGGATTTTATACACAACATATTTATACACAGCACATTTTGTTAATGCAGTCATTTGCAACTTCTCGTCTTGTTTATTGGCGTGGTCGTCTCGTTTTTCTCCCAGTTGTCCCGTTTTTCCTGGGAGAATAAAGAGACAAACACACCAACAGACGAGAGGAGAAGTTGCAAGTAGCTGTGCAATAACAAAACGTGCTGTATATAAAGTCCCAAGCAATGAATGTAGACCTTCGAGATAGGGGAAACTCGAACAGGAGAAGGAATTAGTTTGCTGGACCACATCACTGCAACCAACACCCATGATGAGGAGAATGGAATTGCTCTACATCAAGACCACTCCAAACACAACATTGCGTGGGAAAAAAAACACCTCTCTCCTTTATTCTAACACTTCCAGGGACTCACACCTCCGAACCTGGAATCCACTTCAATTAACATAATGAAAAATGGAAATAAAAACTTCATGAATATTCAGCCAACAGCTTTTCAGACATTGAGCATCTAGTACACTCAAGACTAGCCCACCAACTCGAACGGAAATGGAAAACCATTGCTCCTCTCAGTAAGCTTCGTAGACATTAGTGGGAGGAGAAAGTAAATTCAAACTGAACGACTACTCACCGTAATGGAGTAAGAGGGGGGGGGGGGGGGATTGAGGCTTAATGGAGTAAGAAAAAGCTCTCCAACATCGAATGATCAACACCTGATGAAGACAAACGTCTCGAGGAACCGCAATAAGATCGTGGGCGCCTTTTGCTAAGTCGAAAATTAGCACTTGACAGTGTTTTAAAACTACTGGAAGAAGTGTAAGCATGAGTTCATCTGATCGACACATCCAAAGTAAACACAAACACTAGCACGCCAGGGGTGTGCGATACTATCGAATTTCGATACTTTATTGGTATCGTTAGTGGTATCGAAATTCAAAACTTGGTATCGAATTTTCGGTAGTATCGAAGGTATCGAAAAAGTATCGTTTGTTTAAAAAATACTGCAGTAGTAAGAGAATACCATAGAGATTTTGGAACAGAAAATTAATTTATAGAGTTTACATCGTTGTAGATCTGTGAACGATAGGCCTAACTAACGTTTAGTTGCCTAAGAAAAACAGCAGTTTCACTCTTTTTAATGGGCCACCTACCTATGTTTGTGAGAGTAATCTGCACCAAATAAATCGTAAAATCCCAAGAAGAATGGTGATTACTGGAACAGAATACGTTACAGTTGATTGCTGACTGTTTATGGAAGCCAAGACTTTATTATTATAACGGACGGTTGCTGGTGTACATCGTTGTAGATCTGTGACCGATAGGCCTAACAAAAGCAGCAGTTTCACTCGTTTTTAATGGGCCACCTACCTATTGACTCTTTATGAGAGTAATCTGCACCAAATAAATCATAAAATCGCAAGAAGAATGGTGATTACTGGAACAGAATACGTTACAATTGATTGCTGAGTGTTTATGGAAGCCAAGACTTTATTATTATAACGTTGCTGGTCTCTGTTGTTGAGCATCGTTTTACGGTTTTAGTGCAACTGAATCATGAGCAGCCATCTTGCACAATGCATGATGGGTACTTTTCCTTAAAAATAAAAGTAACTAATTTGTTTTAAACTTACTTAAAAATTTTAAAAATAAACTGAATCTTTTGTGCAAATAAATTATAAATTAAAAAATATTTTATTTATATTTGTGTACATAAATAAAAACATAAATTCCGGAAAGCAAAGATCTTCAGGCATGTTAGCTTCACTAAGCATTAGGCATAGATCCTGACAGCAACAATCCTTTGTAACTATCTTGTTTTAAACTAAAATTTAATTTAATTTTTTTATTAAGCTGGATATGTTTGTGTCATTAAATTACAAATATTAAATTCATATATATTTTCATACATAAATTTAATATGATTTTATAAAATATATATTTAAAAAATGTACTGTTAATGAAGAAATCCAGAAAGCCTATCAAAGTAAAAAAAAAAAAAAAAA
>JAHWFP010021217.1:62928-84778 GCA_023313725.1 Lithobius niger | reverse complement strand
TGTAATTTCAAGGGTTCACTGCAGACTTGTTAAATTCAAACTTCTTTACTTCTTCCTTTGACATAACGCAATTTACAAAAATAAACATTTAACAATCCGCACATGAATCGAGAAATTGTCCAACAAGACAGTTCGTTCATAGAGTTCTGTCCTTGTTGCGTTCTTGTTGGGAAAGACCTCCTCTTCGCGCCAAACCATCTTCAATATATGGGCTCGTTCACGCTACAAAATATGGAAACAGTTTCCGTAAAAGGAACGGACGTGTCTCTCACGTGGAACAATATCCAAAAACCCGGCATTCCAAAGTTGGCCAATGTTTCTTTTCATCGTTCGAGTAGAACACCATAATTAGCTCTAATTATAGTCATTAGGTAATTACGGTCAAGTCAGCAAGCAAGAGATGGCAACTTTACAAGCTTGCGGGAACTGTTGTGCGTGTTGGTGCTATTTTTGTTTGATTGTTGGTTACTTAGGTAATTAGGTAATTTTACAATGGAGTTGCTTAGTGATAAAACTGTGGTTGATTTGAAAGCTGTGTGCGAGGAATTAGGGTTGCATGCGCCTGAGCGAAAAAGTGAAATTTTGGTTTGTTTTAAGGTGGGTTGGAGGGAGGAACTTTGTTGGTGGATGATCTTGAAGCAGCTATTGAAACTGTAGAGGGGGCTAATAGGGTAATAAGTGAAAAAAAGGAGAGGGAGTTAAAAGAAAAGCAGGTCGAAAAAGAGAGGTTAGCTTTTGAAGCAGAGTTAAACAAAATAAGATGGCAGGTGAAAGAATTAAGATTAGAAAGAGAGAAACGAGAGAAGGTTAAGAAGAAACATCAGGCAGAAGTAGAAGTAGATAAAAGGAAATTTGCTAGGGAGCTTGAATTGAGAAATAAAAGGTTTGCTGATGAATTAAGGAGGGAAAGAGAAGCTTGGGAAAAAGAAAAGTTGGAAAGGGAGACTAGAATTAAAAACATAAGATTAGAAGGGGAGGCTAGAAGAAAAAACATAAGGTTAAAAGGGGAGGCTAGAATTAAAAACATGAGGCTACAGGTGGAGCAAATGAGACGAAAAAGGGAAGAAACTTATAGAGTGGGAGGTAATTTTACGGATTGGCTTATTGATAAGGGTAAACAAGAGTCTGTTTTGAACTTAGCTTCGCTTGCAGACGATTACTGCGCTAATCGCCAAGAAGCAGTTCTAAGACAGGGGAGTGGTTCTGACAATGGAAAAGGCGGACCACAGGGCGGAAATAATTACCGTGGAGGAGGTAACAATGGTAATGGTTATGGCAGGTATCGGAATGGTAATGGTTATCAAGGTAGTCAAGGTAACAGAAACAATGGAGGCAACCAAGGGAATGGTACTAGTAACTATGGGAACAGTAACAATGGTAATGGTAACAATAGCAATAGTACTAGAAATGGTTCAGGTAATAATGGTACGAGCAATGGTACTACAGATTCGGCTTACAATGCGCAAGCAAGGCCGCAAGCTAACGACAATAATCAGTCTGGTAGGAGAGCGCCTTTAAAGGCGGACGAGCCACGTAAGTGCTACATTTGTAGCTCAAGCTCGCATTTGAAAAGGGATTGTCCCAACAATGGTACCAAAGCCTCAGTGGGAAATGTATGTACTCAATTGCCTAGTGTACACAGTGGAAAGGAGGTTAGCTCTTTTAAAGGTAAAAGTGGTACACAGTCGGTGGAAAGCCAGTTATGTAAGAAATGTACAATTAATGGAAAACCTGGTAGGTATTTGCTGGATACAGGTGCATTTATGGATGTGGTTTCAAGTAAAATAGTAGAGCCTAGTTCGTTCACTGGGAAACGGGTTGTTTTGTCGTCAGTCATAAGTAAAAACGTGACAGACTTTCCTGTGGCAAAGGTAAAGTTGGCTACAGAAGATGGCTACATTATGCTGGAATGCGGTGTGTCGCCATTTTTCAAGGACGAAACGTACGACTTTCTGCTTAGCCAAAAGTATTACGAAAGGCTACAGAAAATTGAAACAAAGGTAAACAAAACACGGACTGCGATAGCTACGTCGAAAGCAGGTATCAATGGAAAGAAAAGTAACGAAAAGCAGGCTGTAGATCAATTTGTTGATGGTGATGTATTGAATGGTCTTTTTAAAGTTGAAGATGAGGAAACGGAGGATAGTGTTCGAAATGTTGCAAGTGAAAATAATGTAATTGCTGAAAACAATGAAATTGGTGTCAAGGTCGAAGATAATGGACTTGCACAAAATGATACAGTTGTCCAGTCACAACACGTTTTAGTCAATAAACGAGCTAGTGTTGTGGCCGACTCTGTAAGGAGTACGGAAATGAGTAAAAAGGTTGTAAGGAATGGAAATTTAGGTTTGTTGACACCAGGAATTCGAGACTTGTTTGCGGTTAAAGCTGAAGTTTTAATGCAAGGGCAGGTGCTTGATCCTGGGTTGGAGGGATGTCGAGTGGCGACTGACATTGAAGGTACATCTTTTTTTTGGAAGGATGATGACTTAAGTATGAAATGGTCGGCAGCAAATGGCACCAAAATGTGTGACCAGGTGGTGGTACCAAAAATGCTTACGGAGCAACGGGTAAGGATGGCACATGTTAATGCCTATTTTGGGCACATGGCCACGGAAACGAACATTGCCAGGTTGCCAGAAGTATTGCATGGGCCAAGAATGTGTGCACAATGTAAAAATTGGATAGAGTGGTGTGAAATCTGTAAGAAATATAGAAAAGGTGTGAGGAAGGGAGAGGACGAAATGATTTTAGTTCCGCTTGTGGCAGAGCCTTTCATTAAGGTGGAAGTGGATTTCGTAAAGCCTTTCAAAGTGACGTCTGACGGAAATACGCATGTCTTAAAGGTTTGTGATAGGGCGACTAGGTATCTGGAAGCAGTGGCTGTCAGGGAGGCTAACTCACACACGGTAGTAAATGAAGGCTTAGCGATTGGTTCAAGGGGTGGGTTCTCTGTGGAACTCCAATTGCATCTTGGGAAACCGTTTGTTGCTGCTTGTTTCTTGAAGGAGTGTGAAATCGGCCTTGTAACTAGTATGCCTTATCATTCACAGTCTCAGGCTGTAGAAAGGTTGCGCAGAACGAGGGTAGACTGTAGCAGGGCTTTGGATTTGGAGTATCCTGGCAAAGGGAATGATGTTTTAGCACCAGCTAAGTTTACAAGTACGTCTACTTTTGGTGAGACGGCAAACTTCACTCCAGAGGAGTTAGTTCACGGAAGTAAGGTGAGGTTAAAGAGGGAAATCGCAGATGGAAAGAAGGAAAGATGGAAAGATGAGTTTGCACAAGTTACTACTAGTAATGAGGTTGGAGTCAATGTCATGGTAGTGGAAGGACAGAATGGAGTGAAAGGTAAAGAGTTATACAGGCGATCTCAGGTGTGGGATTCAGGAGGGAAACCTGGGAATGTCACGAGCAGACAAGTAAACGAGGAAGCTATTGGTGGCCCTCTGTCTGCAAGGGTAAAGCAAAAGTGTAGGTGCCTAGTTGTAGTGAAAGTGGAAGCAAAATCTGCTTTATTGGTTATAAACACGAAGAAAAAAGTCAAGTCTAGGTTGGGATTGACTGGTGATGGCTTGCACATGTTAAACAACTATGCAAAGTTGGTATTGCCTTTAGCTGTCGGTGTGAACAAAGGGGCACCAGACAAAGTGGGAGGGGGCAGCAGTTGCGGGAAAGCTTTTCACAAGCTGCAGTGTGCGCTTGCTTCTCCCAAAGTGTTGTTGAATTCTGTGTCTGACGAAGTTTTCTTGTTGTTGTTAACATGCAAGGTTTACAGTGTTATTGTTAGCATTGTTTGGATATGTGTTGCATGTTTACTTTTTTGCTGGGGAAAGGGGGACAAACGCCCTAATGCTGAGTGTAGGGGGGGTTTGCCATGGCAAAAGTGTGTTTTCTCCAGTGGTGAACAGTACTTTTGAGTTGGATCCACGGAGGTGGATTGTTGTGTGTGGTATTTTGTGGTATGGTGTGTTTAGGGTGGCAAGAGAAGTGATGGAGCGAAAAGAAAATTTTTTTGAAGGCTTTCTTGTGGTGTGTTGTAAGCATAAGTGGATGGATTGCTCGTTAAAGAGAGAGTTTCCTGAGTGCTGCAGAGTGTAAAATTGGTGTGTCGTATTTGGTGTGTCAGTGGGGCCGTTTGGTATTGGGATGGTCCTGTTGCCGTGTTGTGGATGTGGAGTGGTGTTGTGGAGTGCAGTGGTGTGTAGCAATGTGCAGAAGAGTGCAGCGGTGTGCAGCAGTGTGCAGAGGTGGCAGTGTGCAAAATGTGTTGTGCAGTGCTGGTGTGTTGTGCAGTGCAGCCAAAGTTCGGTGATGTGTTTGTGCTCAGAGGGTTGGAGATTGTTCTTTGCCTTCTGTACAGCGTTCCTGGTGATATGCATCACTAGTGGCCTGCACTTACCGTGATTTGTTGTGGACGAATCACAGCGTTGGGTTGGAGGTGTAAAGTTGCCATCTCTTGCTTGCTGACTTGACCGTAATTACCTAATGACTGTAATTAGGGCTAATTACGTCGTTCTATTCGAACGCTGCAAAGATACATTTGCCAAGTGTGGTATGCGGGCCTTTACCTACAATTTCCACGTGCGAGACACGTGCGTTCTTTTTGCCGAAAGTGTTTCCATATTTTGTAGCGTGAACGAGCCCTTATATTGAAGATGGTTTGGCGCGAAGAGAGGTCTTTCCCAACAAGAACGCAACAAGGACAGAACTCTATGCACGAACTGTCTTGTTGGACAATTTCTCGATTCATGTGCGGATTGTTAAATGTTTTTTTTGTAAATTGCGTTATGTCTAAGGAGGAAGTAAAGAAGTTTGAATTTAACAAGTCTGCAGTGAACCCTTGAAATTACAATTTTTAAGTTGTTTGACATGTTTTAAACCCTTCACCTGAAAACGGTTCCGACCTTGGAACCGAAACGTCGTGATTTCGTTGTTTCACCGGCACTTGATGGCTACTCTGTATGTGTTTTTAAATACTAAAGTGCTTTTTAACTTTCTGCTTTTTGTTAGTGGAACTAGTTACAATCGATTAGATATGCAGTTGAAACTGCACTTTGTCATAGAAACTGCTGTTCTATCATAGAATTGCAGTTCCTTTCTATAAGAGTAAGACCGGTAGAGCGGTTTGCACAAAAATTGCAATTCTGCAATAGAACTGCAGTTCCAGTCTACAAGACTGCAGTTTGACACCACAACTGAAAGGACCCTGGCGTATTTAGCCATCTCACCAAAGCCACCTTTATATTTACAGGGACGGTTTAGATGGCAGAGAAGTCTACTTTCTGGGGTTCGTTGTAGGAATCCAGGTTACATTATCTCAATGAAATACAGGTCTATATGCAAGACTTACCGACTCTTAGCAGAGAAGTCTCTTTCCGGTGCTAGGTGGTATGAATTCAGGTCACATTATCTCAATGAAATATACAGGTCGATAAGTAATGCTTGCCAAGTCTTAGCAGAGAAGTCTGCATTCCGGGGTTCGTTGGTATGAATCCAGGTCATGTTATCGCAATGAAATACAGGTCAATAAGCAAGACTTGCCAAGTCAGCAGAGAAGTCTAAATGCCGGGGTTCATTGGTATGAAACCGGGTCATGTTATCTGAATGAATTTTTGCCGAGTCTTTGCAGAGAAGTCTATTTTCCGAGATTCGTTGGCATGAATCCAGTTCATGTTAACTCAATGAAATACAGGTTGATAAGCAATACTTGCTGAGTCTTAGCAGAGAAGTCTATTTTACGAGATTCATTGGCATGACTCCAGGTCATGTTATCTCAATGAAATACAGGTCGATAAGTAATACTTGCCGAGTCTTAGCAGAGAAGTCTATTTTCCGGGGTTCGTTGGTACAACGCCAGGTCATGTTATTCAAAGAAATACAGGTCAATAAGCTAGACTTACCGAGTCTTATAAGTTTTTAGTGCTTCGTTTCCCTTTTGCGCTCTTGTGTGTTCTTTATTCATTCATCTTTGTAACTATTGGCCAGTGTATTGAAAATAGACATTTCACCAGACGGATGGTGCCTACAACATACTCCGGAAAAGATAGTCCCGATGTATTAATATAAGACTTTTGGAATTTTCAGGAAAAACAAACTGTTGGGGCTATCCAAGTAGAAGGCTTGCAGCTTGTATCGAACGATAATAATGACAAACCTGTTCTTGGTCAGATCAGTGGAAAGTAGGTCACAACTTTTCTTTGTGTTGAAACAACTCGTGGTTTGGGGCAGGCACCCTGCCTCAGTCAAACCAAATTTTTAAGTAGCTTGTCGCCTGCCATTCTCAAGGGTAAATGCTCACTGAAAAATTTGAGACCATTTTTTTTATCAGTGACACAGGGCGCCTGCCGCCAAATTCACTGCTATTCAAGGTCACAACTTGTTTAAAAATGTAAAATGTTCACTATGCACACATGACCATTAGCATTTTAGCTATGTGCTTTGGAAACGCTTCCAATCCGGTGCAGATTTATAACATGGCAGAACATGCTTCGATTAAGAAATGCATTCACACGTGACTCCATTGTTCTCCCTTTCGTTTTAAGGAAAACTAAACCCTGTGGTTTAAAATTTGTGTATCATAACTTAATATGCTTAAAATAAGTTTGTAATTTTCGCGAAGTTTCAAACACGAATATTAATTACGTAAGAATGGACTTTATGACTGTGTTTTCAATTACATCGGCGCGAGATAGCTAACGTGTCTTCGAGCCATGCACAACTGTGACGTCACAGTTCATCAGTCACGTGACATCCGCCCTTTGCCTCAGTGAACTGCGCGAATGTGAAGGCAAGCGGAGTCGTCGCCATCATGTCATAGCCAAGGCAACCATACTACTGAAGTGAAACCGAAACTAAAACAGCGGCATCTAGACCACTATGACTTCGACCTAACCACTGTTCGAACCAACTTGCGATGTAAAACACAAGTCCAAGAGACGGAATTTCGATTCGTATACAGCAGAAGAACCAGGAGGCCACCGATGGCTATGAAGGCATTGTTGCGAAACTGAGGTAACCTGAGTACTGAGCATTAACGATTAGCTACACCCAAACTCAAATCTTAAATTTTATTGCACCAGCGTTCAAACCTGTAGAATCGCACGACTTTATTACGTCTGAACATAAACATTAAGGAAACGTAAGTAAAAAAAAAAAAAAAAACCCAACACTGATTTTAGTTTTGAGCAAATCTTTGTAATTGAGCTTGTCTAAGTAGAGCGTAGCAACCAGGGAGAGTTTCCTTTGTTAAGCGCTTGCGCCTGGCACCTGATGAACTATGACGTCACGCAAACAAGACTTCGCTCCGACGATCAACGGCGATAAAACGGCGTCTGCTAGAAACGCAACTTTATCAAATTATTACGCAAATACAGTAAGTCGTACATGGATCCCGTAATTTGCATACGTTTTTTAAGTACATTTCCATACGATACTGAAATTTAATAATTTAGTTGTTCTTTAAAGTGGGAATGCGTCCCATCTCTCTAAACCTACTTCTAGAAAATTGGTTATTTAAAAAGAAGTTAACCAAAGGAAGCCAGCTTTGTGGGCGGCGTATTCATGTACAATTATTTCCAAAATTGTTTCTCTTAAATACGAGGCAGCAAGACAATTTAAACACCCTGACCATCTTGCCCTAAAATAGGCTAGCACACTTGGCAAGTGTACCCTAGGGAAGTGTGCACTAGGGAAGTGTGACGCTAGTGTACCAACTCAACCAAATCTACAATGCGCTTCCAATTGTTTACGAATCGCATCATAATCACCTAATCACCTAACAAAATCGCTTAGTTTCAAATGATGGAAGCACATCGGAGAAACACTTCAAACAGGAGTGACAGGGAGAAGTGCATTTCTAGGAAGCACTTTAAATTGGCCATGTAAACGTAGTGTATGTTTACCCTGTTGCTACCTGCAATATTTAAAAAGCCGCTCAAGTGTATAAATAAAATATGGACGTAAGCTTTAAAAAAACGTAATGCGCTAAAAGAATAAGTATAAGAAGGAAACGTGTAAGCCATCAGCTTTATACACTAGTGGAACCTTCAGCTTGGTCAGTCTTCAAAAATACTAAGTACTCTAAAGGAATAACTACAAGAAACACATACGCAACCAATCATCGTCGCCCTAATACGTGTAAAAAAATCATCCGCATCCCCCCAAAATATCTGGAGTGTCTTTTACACGTATTAGTGCGATGCTGATGGCTTACGTGTCTTTTTCTTGTATTTTTTCCTTCAGAGCATTAAGTCGTTTTAAGGCTTATAAACCTAGAGCTTCGTTGACACGTATTAGTGCGACCCTAATGGCTTACATGTCTTTCCTTGTAACCAGGACTAATAACTTTCAGTCATACACAGACCAAATTTATCTAGTAGCTGGGCTAAAAAAAACGAGCTGCGCCGAATTTATGCCCATTCCACCAATAAGCTTGTTTTGCTTGAAGAAATCAAATACATCTTCCATGAGTACCTTAGCAATGGGTTTCCGTTACCCACTATCAGTAAATATAATAACTTTAATTGGCTCTCCACCTCTCGGAAACAACAACATAAAACCGGATTTCTTGTTGCGCCTTACATAAGGGGAGTTACTGGACCACTTCGCAAGAAGTTATACACTGTTAATGTGCGCCTTGTTAGTAAAAGTAGCCGCGCTCTTCACAGCCAACTTCAGCCTCTCCCCCTCCCCTCCCAGCTACAATATTCCTGCCAGATTTACAAAAGACACCATTTATAGCTTACCTTGTGCCCATTCTGGATGCACAGCCACATATGTAGGCCAAAGTAAACAGGAAATATGTAAACGGCTTAGTTCCCACAATCAAACTTTACATTAATGAAACAAAAAAACTCACTGGTTCAACACTTTCAAAAAACAGGGCATGAACCCGAAACTTCGCAAACAAAAATTTTATTTCAAATTCCTCACACCAAAACACGTGAGAACATGGAAACACTTTGTATTCATTTAACTAAACCACCTGTTCATAATCACTTAATACCTACAGCCAATCACCTACAAGACTACATTCAGTTATGCAATGACGCTGCCATCAACACATTTCCGCCAATCAAAATCCAGGGACCCACTATTTAAAGCAGAGCCGACCGAATTCTCTCTCATTCGACCAGCAGACTTGGGTGAGTTAGGTGTGACTGTTGGCACATTCTTTCGAATTGTGCTAACTTTTATTTTATTTGGTTTTAGTTTTTAGTATGGAACCTTGCATCCTTATGACTTATAAGTTTTATTTCCATGGCCCGGCTCTGCTGTTATTTTATTAATTTTTATTTTTATTTGTAAAGTTGTTTGACATGTTTTAAACCCTTCACCTGAAAACGGTTCCGACCTTGGAACCGAAACGTCGTGATTTCGTTGTTTCACCAGCACTTGATGGCTAGTCTGTATGTGTTTTTAATTTCCTTGTATATGTTTATTTAGAACATTAAGTTTTTTTTAAGACTTACATCCGTATTTTATACGCTAAAGCGTTTTTTTTTTAATACCAATATCTGTTATTTTGTTTTTCTTGGAGAGATTGTAGGTAACTTAAATAAATATGAATTTGATTATCATGATATGAGCTAATTGAGATGAACGCTATTTGAGATAAACCAGTCACATAAAAACAGCATTAAAAATGCCCTGAGCCTGGTTCATACCCACGTGTTAAGCAATAAAGGTTAAAAATCGGTTCATTGATTCGATTTCTAAGGGAAAGCAAAATTTCTCCAAGAAAAACAGCAACAGTAACAGTAATGTAGTCACATTAAAATAGCGTTCAAAACACCCTGGTCCTTGTGTTCATCTAGAATTTTAGTTAAAAAAATTGAAAATCAGTTCATTGGTTCGAAGTGAACAATAAGAACATTGTAGTCAAATTAAAATAGCGTTCAAAACGTCCAGGACTTCATTCAGGTTTTATGCTGTATGAGTTGTAAATTGGTTCTTTGGTTCGATCTCCAATTAGTGAGGGCAAAAAGTCCCAACAACAACAAGCATAACACAACAAATGGTTCGATTGTTGTCATTAAAATGTTTAATGCAGTGAAATAATAATATGGCATGACGCCAAATACCGAATTTTGTTGGTGTGTGTCAATTCTGGGGGAAGCTTTGAGGTTTCATAGATTGGCGTGTAACATGGAAGTTCATGCTAAGGCTTATATCAGAACTGCTACCACAGTACTTGATAAAAATGTTGCAATTTAAAATACATTGTTGTATTTCAGACCAATTTCTGAAAAGCTGAACTCTCTTGCGCTCATATTTCGCAACAATACTGAAGAAAATGAGTGGTATGAAGCATTTCGGACGGCAGGAGTTGAGATTTTCCGTACAGCAGGAGTTGACATTGCTAGCAATGTAATTATATTATTTTACATTTACAGGGCTATACAAGGTTTTAAAATTTTGTTTAAATGGTATTGCTCGTTTGAATGATTTTTTTTAATTAATTTTTTTTTTAATGTTTACATTCGAAACCGTTAAATAGTAACCCGTATCAAGGGCATGCACAGTTTCGTTATAGGCATATAAATCCTTCCGGTATGTCTTACGACCCGTTCAGAACAGCGTTTGCAACTTTTACACAGGTCAGAGTTAATGTCGCAAAATCATTTCGCACGAAAGAAAAAAAAAACAAGAAAATTACTGATGGCAATATTCACCTACGTTTGAACCAAGAATTTATAGTGTTTAGGAAGAGAATTTGTAACTCTAAAAAGTCCCTATTGAAACATGTTAGATTCGTGAGTTTTCAGAGGGCGCCACGTGTTCATTCTGGTAATTTTTGCTCATTTTTCAGCCCAAATTTAAAGTGAACTAAATTACAACCAAGCTAGGCTAAATAATAATTCAATGCAAGTTAGTTTCGTTTAGTTTAGTTTAATTTTAGGCTAAAAACTGAGTAGAAATTCCCACATAAAACACATGGCGCCCTCTATAAACTAAGACTGAACTAATACAAATGTATGGGCCTCAGTTACAAATTCTCCTCCCCAACTCTATAAATTCTTGGTTTGAAATAATGTCGCAAAACTGAGTCATGCAGGAAGGCCAACAGGGATGAATGTGCCTTTAAATGTACAAAATACTAAAGGTAGGTTTTGCACGGTGCGTTTATCGCTCAACGATGATCATTCAACAATTGTCTATATGGGCACTATTTCATTGTTTTTGAATGGGGGAGGGTGTGTTTTGCTACGAGCGACTGCCACCAGACCTCTAACGATCATCGTAGGTGCTGAATAGTCGCAGGGCTGAAAGTTGAATACAATCACAGTCGCAAACTAACATTTTGACTGGTAGGAACATTTGAATGCCTTCCTGGGACAATTCCACCACGGAACTGGTGAATGAATAGGCTGGCCGGTCGAAAATCCGAAAGGCGCATACGCTCGGAGCAAAACAGTACAACCTCGATTATAAAGGAGCGATTATCATTGAACAATCATCGTAGAACGATAATCGTGATAAATGCATTGAGCAAAAACCTGCCTTAAAGGTGCCTATTCACCAAATGGTAGGTTGTAGCGTCTGCGCTATCTGCCATTATTTTGTTCTATTTTTAGCCCTTGATTTCAAAGAGCAAAGGAATGTGCAAAGAAATTTCTTTCTACAGAACAAACAAGCCCACGTGCTTCCTTAATTATTGAACGTAAAGTTGGTACTACATGCACCAGGGAGCGACCGGTCAAGGTTAACGATATCACTATCACTAGATGGCACCTAGCTAGTGGTTCAAAATCTGCGTTTCAAAACGGTCGATATATTGAAAAATGCGCCCGTGATGTCTTTAGGCTTAACTTTGACCGCTTGCTTCCTGGTGCGCGTGGGCGCACCGTCTGTACACTCAATAATTAAAGAGGCACGTGGCTTGTTTCGTGTGTAAAATTAAATTTATTTATCTGTTTCTTCGCCTGTTGAAAGTAAGGGCTATAGACAGAGATAGATAGCAGAAAATGGCTATAGATGCTACAGCCTGCTATTGATGGCCATCCCCCTTTAATGGCGTGTTTACTTAGCGGTCTTGCAATGTGTTCTCGCAACTACAAATTAGTTAACATTGTAGGTTAAAGTTTAAAAAGTTTAAAAAGTGTTGTAAACTAAACATCTACCCCAAAAGAAAACTACGTGTGTTTTAAGCATGTGTTTATTAAGTGTTGCAAATTGAACGCTATTGTTTTATTTTAAGCGAATTTCACAGCTGCTGCTATTGCTAATGTTTTGAAAGGTTTCTGCTCAGATCTTGCCATCTTTAAAACACTTTTATGTGTTTTTCTTTTAGCTAAAAAAAACTACTAAAAACTTTCTCTATGCATGTCCAATAACATGCATTGTAAAATCATGTTATTGGACATGCATAGAGAAAGTTTTTAGTAGTTTTTTTTAGCCAAAAGAAAAACACATAAAAGTGTTTTAAAGATGGCAAGATCTGAGCAGAAACCTTTCAAAACATTAGCAATAGCAGCAGCTGTGAAATTCGCTTAAAATAAAACAATAGCGTTCAATTTGCAACACTTAATAAACACATGCTTAAAACACACGTAGTTTTCTTTTGGGGTAGATGTTTAGTTTACAACACTTTTTAAACTTTTTAAACTTTAAACTTTTAACTTTTCATTAATACTTTTCTTGCAAAACATGCTATCGTAAAAGATGGGAGAAGCATATTAAAAAGAGGACAAGCATGTGACTGCCGCTAGTGTCAGCAAGTGGCTTACGAGTCGAGGAAGCTGACTTTCTTGACCTTGTATCCTTAAAATAAGCAAATTTCATATATTTGAATGATAAATCCTTCAAAGAATGAACGTAAACTTTAAAGAAGTTGCCCCCATTAAACAAAACTTAAAAAGTAGTCCTAAATTCATTTAGCTGTTTTCTACGAAATGATAATTATCGTGCATCGTCTTTTCTTATTTCCTAAGAAAGAGGACGACGAAACAGTTGAGGAGCCATTGGAACCGTCTGCAGCAACTGGTACCTTCTTTAAAGGTGGAATTCTTGATCAAAACAGCCGGAGAAAGCTTTACGAACAAGTAAGTGATGGAAATCGTGGTTCCTGGTACCAAACATGCCATATTTCGCAATGCCGTATTAATTTTTATGCCCTCCAACAGGTTGCTTCGGATCCCGAAATTCAAGATGGCAGCGACATGTTGATCTACATGGTGAATTCCTATATGAAAATTGTGGACAAAACGGTTCATGACATGGTGCCAAAATATATTGTCCTACTACTAGTTAATGAGGTACGTTCCTTATCTGTAATTTTGTACAGCATACATATGTTTTTCACCACACAACCCAGCCTAATCACAGTATAAAATAAAGACCAAGACGGGAGCTTTCGCCCAGTCTAACTGAGCATTCTCAACTGCCAGCACATTCAAGTTCAAACCTGGCTCCTCCCACTGTTGCTAAGCAACAACAAGCCATGCAGAGCAGCCTTTCCAGCAGCCATGCATCTGGTGTGTGTGAGGTGCTGGGCTGCTGGGAAGGCTGCTCTGCCTGGCTTGTTGTTGCTTAGCAACAGTGGGAGGAGCCAGGTTTGAACTTGAATGTGCTGGCAGTTGAGAATGCCGAGTTAGACTGGGCGAAAGCTCCTGTTTTGGTCTATATTTTTATACTGTGATTAGGCTGGGTTTTTAGATACATATTTTTAGTAAATGAGAACGATTATTTGGCCAATACAAGGAGTTGTAATGACCAGTTGTGCGGCAACAAAGAGACAATAGCCATGTTTAACATGGTGCTCCATTTCAACTGCGTACAACGTCAAGTACGAAATATGAAATCAACAGGAAAATCCTTTGCTTGAAACAACATTAAACAGTAATTCCAAATAATTTTAAGCTCTAACCTGTGTTCGTTAACAAGTGAACAAGCTGTTTCTTTGGCATATTTAGGTAATTGAAAATATTTATTTCCAACGTTCAATACTTGAGAATTCCAAACCGGGGAATACGAGAAATTCTAGCCATTCTCCTGCATGCTTTGGTCTTAGAAAGTGTTTATTGTGCGGCGTATCTTGAGTCCTGGAAGTATTTTATGAGCGGCTACGTCTTCCTGGAGGGAGCGGCTTTAATCGACGGCCGCCATTGTTTTTGTAATCATTTTGGATATCAACAAGGATATCAACAAGGCACTCTGCTACCAAAAACGTACAATCGATTATCTGTGTTCGTTCTGCAGCGAACTCAAGATGGGCCGCGTACACTTTAGTACGACGAACTTTTTTTACAGACATTGAAAAAAAAGAAATAAAAAAGCTACCTTAAAGTTGCCACTTAGCGAGAGTTTGACAACTGACGATATTGTACCAAAGCTAAAGGGCAATTCACTTGTTTATAATAGGCCTTTTTTAATAATTGTCTGAAATACAAAAAGAAGGAATTAATATCCATTGCCTGCGGCTTTTTGCAGGATTTTCACAGATGGCTCATTTCCAATTTATCTTTACAAAAAGAACGAATTTGAGATTTACCAATTTTAGTACGATTTCTCGCCACCAGATGTCGGTGCTAGAAAATTATGTCAACTGATTTAACTTGTACGCATATTTTTTTTTATTTTGTCCCTAAAACGAAAACCATTTGATCGAAAAAAAAGGCAAAAATATAAAGCTGAATAAGGCACGAGTCGTATACAACAGTTAGGTTAACAAACTTAATTGACAACTAATTTATCGGATCTATTCTGGTATTTTCTGAACAATGCTGGCCAGAAAAGTTGTTAGATTACCATGCTCCTTCAGCATTCATGGGATCTATTCTGGCCTGCTAGGAGGTTTACCAGTTCGAATACCTGGGTTTATCACTTTCATATACAGACGTTCTGTTTTTATAAAACGTACAGTTCAGTTCAAAACTGAGGCCATTCATCTACACAAGCATTATCTTGCTTTAGATTATTATATTATATTAAAAAGCTGTCACCGAAGAGAAAGTTGCTTTAACGAATTGAGTCAATGCTAGAGAGAAGTTGTTTGTAGGCATTCAAAGTGTGACTGAGACAATTCGTCTTGCACCCAAAGAATTTACGAAACTTTATACATTTAAAATGTAAAACAACACGTTAACACCTTTTAAGTGTATGCCAGATTTGAACTAGGAAAAGTGTATAACTGAACAAAAAACAGCTTCGCCATTTAGAAAAAAAGCATTAGAGCTCGTATCCCCATACTCACAGCTGTGAAGGTACACGAGTGAAAACGGGTTAGAGTTCACTCGAACGCAACGAACTAAAATTGAAACTCCAATTCCAGGGAACAAGGAATGGTTTTATTCATTGGTTATGTCAGACGTCTGTTTGTACGTGTTTTAGATTTTCGTTGTGTTGCATGTGAGTGTGTATGTTGTATTTTGTGTGCGTATTTTGTTTGTGTGAAGTATCCAACCGTTTTGTTTGTTTGATTAGCGATGTACATGAATACGTGTGTATGGAGACTGGCATGTCACAATTCTTGTTCCCTGGAATTGGAGTTCAAATTATAGTTCGTTGCGTTCGAGTGAACTCTAATCCGTTTTTATTCGTGTACCTTCACAGCTGTGAGTATGGGGATACGAGCTCTAATGCTTTTTTTTGGAAACGGCAAAGCCGTTTTTTGTTCAGTTAATTTGTTGGCTTTTTTCGCTTCCATTTTATTGTAATTGCTAGGGTCTGGTCTGTCATGTGTTGGATATGTCCACTGTACACCCAATTTTGTTTGCGAAAAATCGAAACATTAGAAATGCGTATTTCTGTTCAGGTACTGCCCAAGCCAGATTTGAACTAGGTAAAGTGTATTAAGAAAGGGTCAAAATGAAGGTTGGTGGTAGCCTCTTATTTTGATGATTGACAATCCGGGAAATGGTTAAATATACGGTTTGTGATCGTTCTCGCTCTTTGATCATTTCCATTCGTTTTGGACTAGCCTACTAGTAGAGTAGTTAAAACTGGCGTTATCACTCCCAATAATATAAACACAACAAATATATGTTTAGTTTTGCTACAAACTTCGACTAAACGTCTATACTTCGTTTGTAAGATAGAGGAAAAAATCGTTAATGAAAAGTGTCCACATAAAAAAATATATATCCCTTTAATAATCTGTTCGTGTTTTTTCAGACTGTGGAGTACACTTCAAAGTTGCTCCTTGCAGACATCATGGCTGATGATTCTTGGGTAAGTGTTAAATTACTCAAAATTAATAAAGTGAAAGTAGAATAGACATTAAAATAAAGTGCATAACGACTTACCAGTCATAGACGATTTATTCTGATATACTTTTCGTCTAGAAAACCTTATTTTATCTCATTACAGAAAGACTTACTGGAGGTCGGCCCAAGAGAAATGATTCGTCGAGAAAAGCTCTTTGCTCTTTACAATTCAACCAAAGAAGCAATGGAGATTATGGGTTCTGTAGAAGTCTTTTAATTTATGATTTGTGCTAATAAATACCAATCAACCTCGCAACGTGACTTGTTTAATTTAGTAACGTGCTTAAACCCTTGACAGACCGAGACACACATATACATTGGGTAGTCTTCACCAGAAGTCACAAAATGTTACAGCTGTGTTGCTTTTCGAAAAATCCAAGCAAAGCAATCAAGTCACTAGGGATGTTTTTAAAGTCAGCGGCTTGCTTGCTGAGCGCCGAGTTTGCTTGGTTTTGGCTTTCTCCGATTTTCCCATTGTCAAGCTGAGATTAAAAACGACATTGTTTGAAGCTTACTAAGCACAAACATGGCCGACAATGACAAAAGCAGTTGTTATATCTCTTTTCTCTGTTTTATCGCATTGTTGGTAGCGTTTAAGATGATGAGAGTAAAGACTAAGCAAATGAACTGCTGGCAGATATCAATATCGTACTTATCACGCATGTATCACGTAGATTTATCGCATGTATTAGGATTGTTGCCGATTGTTGCTCTGCGGCAGTGGCGCATGCGCACATCGTGCCCCCATATTAGCTGCGTAAGCTCAGCGAACTCAGCACCCTTTATCCTCGCTTAGTTGGCTGGCCAGCGACTGCCAAGCCGCTGACTTTAAAAACGACGGAAAAGTTTCTCAGTGGCAAGCGGCTTGAATTAAAAAACGGGAAAGCTTGCCTCGCTTCCAAGCAACTCGCAAGCCGCTGACTTTAAAAACAACCCTACTGCGAAGTAGTAATGCAGTCTGCTTTGCCAAGAAATCTAAGCGATCATAAGAAGAAGTGTTTAGTGTTCAAAAAACGTTGTCTGTAGAATACCTTTCCCAAATGTAAAGTTATGGAAACAATTGTTCGCCGTGCGATGATGGAGCATGCAAAAAACTTCAATCTCATTACATAAGCAGTTTGGTTTGGTTTATTGCCAGGTACATCCGCTGTCTATCAACTGTTGCTGGCACTTTATCAGTGGACTGATGCTGCTGACATTGGTGTTAACACGGGCGTTATCCTGTTCGACTCTAAAGAAAGCATTTGAATCAGTGATACATTCAAAGTTTTTGTTTTTGCTGGACCATTATGGTTTCAGGGAAGATCTCCTAAATTGGCTGAAGGCTTTTATCACTGGCCGTTTTCAACGGGTTGTTATTGGTGGAGATTTCTCCGAAAGTAAGAAGGTGCGCCCCAGGGCTCTGTAAGAAGGTGGTAAGAAGGTGGTGTGCCCCAGGGCTCTGTTCTGGGACCTCTGCTTTTTGTTTTTTCCTAAACGACATGTCATGCAAGGGCAGCAATGTGCGCCAAGAAAAGTTTGCAGATGACCTTAAGCTGCATTCTCCAATCATTGAAGTCTCTAACGCATACTCTCTCCAGCATGAAATAAACCTTATTGGAACATGGTCGGAAACTTGGTAGCTGCCATTAACTGAAGATAAATGCCTCTGCTTTCAAGATGGCAATCCCTCCAAATTACGTTTTATGTACAAAAACACTAAATTACGCAACTACAATTAAAGACCTTGGAGTGTGGTTTAACTCAGGCCTCAGAACATCCACCCGTTGCAATAATTTTTCAATGGTAGCGCACCGCAGGTCCGCCATTGTGCGCCATTGTTTTCCATTTGGAAACTTACATACCATCCTCCGAGCATGCAAGGTGTACGTTCGCCCAACCGTTGAATATGCCTGTTAGGTCTGGTCGCCCAAGCTTTTGAAAGACATTGACAAAATTGAAGCAGTCCAGAGACGAGTTACGAAATGCATGCCTGGAATGTGTGGGAAATCCTATATTCAACGTTTAGAATTCCTAAAGTTGGAATCTCTCGAGCTTCGCAGGCTCAAAGCAGACTTGGTTTTGACTTACAAAATAATTCATGGCCAACTGCCAGTTGTACTTACTTTTTTGAAATAAGAACCGAGTCTAGAACCAGGGGCAACTTGGCCCACTGGCCTGGCCCAAAAAATGGCACCCATATCTACTATGGAGGGGGGGGGGGGCCCTGGCGCTACATCTCCGTAAAACTCAGCCAGGGAGTTTGGGGGAGCGCTGTGAGCTCCCTTAGTGGGGTCCAGAGCAGAGCCCTGGAAGCTGAAGCATTTTACGCTATTTTAGTACCTGTTTCTGGCCTTTAGCGAGCACTAAAATAGCGTAACAGAGGAAATTTTGGTGATTTTTCTTAGTCGTTCTTCAGGATGGCATGTTTCGTAAAAACTTAATTGTGACTACATCATGTTTTTTTAAACCTTTTCTTTCTAAATTAAATTCAACTGAGTTCAGTTTCGAATTATATAAAGAATCCCACAGCTAGCCATTGACGATTGAGGGTTGGCTTTTGTATACTTTTGGGCTACAGTGAATGACGATGAACTGCTATATTCAAATATGGGCAGTAGGAGGAGGGCCAGCTGCCGGAGGCAGAGTTTTTTTTTTAATGGACTATCAAAAGGTGAAAAATTGAGAAATCCTTTACTCAGTTTTATTCCAAACGACTAGGCTTACAGGTATTATTGCCAAAAACTTCCACATTTTAAAGAAAAAACATGCTCAAGTTTTCCAAAAATTTGAGCGTCGAAAGATGAAAAAATGGCGAAACCTTTTATTCAGTTTTGTCCAAAAGAACTTAAGGTGTGTTGGAGAAAGGTATCCACATTTGAAATCGACAAGCTCCCTTTTCATTTTTTCCCTTGATTCAGGGGATCCTTGGATAATATCTCTTTCTTTCTTCCAGTAGTACACGGGACCCTAGCAGTAGTTGCGGCACTAATACTTCTGATAATGCTTTGCTTTCGCCCTGCTTCAAAGGCAAACGCAATATCAGACGTAATAGTAGTCGCAACTACACTTACGGCCCCGTGAAGAACTGGAAGACGTGAGATGCTATAACCATTGCGTTAAAACAACTTAGAAGCAAATAAGCCTACGGTTGTAAAAATTACAAATTTACTCGTTGTATTAAGTTTAATTTATTATTATTGCGTTCTCCTATGAAATTATTGCAAGATTGCCGTACCATACACACGCTACTATTCTACTAAGAAAGAAAATTATCAAATACTTACTTACCAGAAAAGAAAACAGTAGTTTTCAACCAGTCACGCTTCGCTTTTTTACTTGTTACGCGCTTCGTTGCTAAGCAACAACTTGGTCACGATTTACGAACTGACCAGTCCATTTTTCGTCTGTGAGCATCAGGTGGTGGACGGTTAATCGTTGTGATGCTTGCTAGCTCGCTAACCAGGCTATATTATTGTTTTACAGGCAATGTATTAGAAATGAATGCGACGAGTTTTGGCGTTATAAAGGGGGGGGGGGGATTGAGGCTTAATGGCGCGTCGACAACTTGGTCATTAGCGCCAACCTCAGTCACAGTGCAGTGGTCCGGGTTGCCACTGCACCACACATTACAGAGATGTTATTCAAACCCCTAATCTAAATCTTGTCATACATCTGTACCTCCTGCAAAAATTGAAAAACACCGGACAGGAGGACAGACTTATCGCCCAACTGACGCGCAATAAGACCAACGATTATCTCCCTCAGCCCACCCCAATTTTCGTATAATGTTTTTAATAACAAAAGGGCAAAACCGTTTTCCACCAAAGAGGGGAAGGGGATTGAGGCTTAATGGCGCGTCGACAACTTGGTCATTAGCGCCAACCTCAGTCACAGTGCAGTGGTCCGGGTTGCCACCAAATAGGGAGTAGTAATTTGTTTACTACCATAAAACGTAAAAAAAAAAACAAAAAAAAAACTTGACTCAGGTGGCCCCCAAGCCAGTTGGCCCACCGCACCGGCCAATGGCCGTAGGAAAACTATTGCCAGTCCGCCCCTGTCTAGAACTCGGGGAAATAGTCTGAAACTGGTAATTCCCAGTTATAAATTAAACTGTAGGAAGTCTTTTTTTAGTATTCGTATTGTTCCAATTTGGAACTCTCTGGACGAAAGCATCGTTATGGCCCCATCAGTGGATGTATTTAGATGCCTTCTTAATGGTGGCTGTTTTACGTCACATTTGAAACGCCCAGAGTTTTGTCCCCGAATATATTCCACTTGTAGTCTACTACTGCAAAACACATCCAAAAATATTATTGTTAGACAAAATATCTTTGATATTGCATTCTTTTACCTTTTGGCCTATTGTATATAATTTTCCAGTAAGATGTTAATGGTCGATCGATTTCGGCCCTTTCTTGCCCTTTTGCTTTTGGGTGGCAAATAAATCTTATCTTATATCTTAAATCCAACATGCAC
The DNA here is from genome assembly GCA_023313725.1 of Lithobius niger. Classification (NCBI taxonomy): domain Eukaryota; kingdom Metazoa; phylum Arthropoda; class Chilopoda; order Lithobiomorpha; family Lithobiidae; genus Lithobius; species Lithobius niger. The sequence goes on along the minus strand of JAHWFP010021217.1, from coordinate 64,112 downwards.
AGCCACTTATGTGGCAAAAACTTCGAAGAAGTTAAAGGAAAGAAATATTTCACGTTAATCATCCTTAAATCTGAATGGTTTAAATGCCCAAGCGCAGTATAAATACAAGGCAATCTCCAGGTAGAATTCAAAACCGGCCATACTCCCAACCAGGAAAGAGCAAGAACTTTTTACAGAAAAAAGCAAAGTTGCAGAATTAACTTTGAGACTTCAGTAATTCTGCAACACTAACCCCAGTACATAATCATATTTCACCAGAGAGTAAAAATTGTATAGACTATGTTCCGATTTTGCTTAAATTAAGCCTTACCCATTTTTCGCAATAATCGCCCCCATGAAAAAATAGCATTGCTATCACGATTACTACTGTGGGACGCATTATCAACTTTACCTTCAAGTAGAATTTCTCCATTTTTGGCACATTTAAATTCATGAATGTGCGAAAAACAAGAAGCTTAACTTCCAGAAGCCTGATGAAGCTGCAGAGAGTGGTCGAAAATTTGCTAGATAGAGGACTATCTTGAATGTGGGAATGTGCGAAAAGTGGAGAAATTGTGCCCTTTTGAATGTAAAATCGCCTCCATCCCCTCACCTTGCAAGATTTTTTCAGTAAAATATTGAAGCTGTACTGATATTGGTCTATGTTCCAATATTAGCGATATTTGTATATGAAAAATATTGGTTTTTGCAATATTTTCACACAAAAATTGACCATTTTTGATGTTCCAATGCACCAGAGAACCTGTTTTTTAGAGCTGTGAAATAGGGCTAGTTTCAAACAGATAGCTTCGATTGTTCTCAAGTTAATTAGCAAAAATCCAAAACGGGTTTCAAACATGCTAACTTTATTCCAAGAAGCTTGTTCGTAGAGCTTAATGTTGGAAATTTTTCATCAAATTTTATTTTCAGTAACAAGCAAAAAGGGCTTTATGACGCAACTAATTTCTGAGCACGGAAGAAACATTAAAACACGAAGTACTGGGCACTGAGCATCGGATTGTTGAAGAAAGTATCGGTATCTGATTGATTCCGTGAAAGTTGGTGTCAGCGGAGCCTTATAACATATATACTGACTGTACGCAGATGGTCGTCACTGTCAACCTGAATTGCAGGTAGGCGATCGAACTGGAAACAGACCCCCGACCGAAAATGCTAACTTCTCTTTTCTTTTACTGATATAACAC
>JAHWFP010021217.1:24190-57036 GCA_023313725.1 Lithobius niger | reverse complement strand
GGTGGGGATCGATTCTTTCCATTAATCCTAACAGAAATAGTTTAGCTTAAGTAGGGACCGCCCTACGCCTGTTTAAAGGTGCAGTCTAATTGGTGTAGCGGGAAAGTTGAATTTCAAAGTGCCATTATAAATTCTCATATATGTATTTGTATCTAAGTTAAATAATTTCTGTTAGGATTGATGGAATGAATAGATCCTACCTTTCAGAATACCCTAAGCATGTCAATTACGGGCTATTAGAGGGCTCGCAAAAGCACTTTGAATTCCAAAATCAACTTACGCTTTCACCGCTACACCATTACGTCTTCAACTTTAAATAGACATAGAACAGTTCATATCTATGTTAAACAATTTCGGTTAGGATTGATGGAAAGAATCAATCCCTACCTTTTAGAAAATCCTAAGCATGTCCATTTCGGGCTGTCAGAGGTCTCGCAAGAGCACTTTGAATTCGAAAATCACTACAACAACCAAGTGAAAAAAAGACCATTCGCGTGAATTAACGGTGATATACTTTAAATATGATTTTGGGGTTGAAGGGCTACGTAAGAGATGTATATCACCTTTCCTGTTCAGAATTGTGTGCTGAATGTGTTTTCATCACATTATGCTTTTGATTTGTTTCCATTAAGGAGTTACGTACAGGCAAAAATAGTTTTTTTTGGGGGGGGGGGGGGGATGAGGAGTAAATCACCTTTTCTGGGGGGATGGGGGTTTCGAACTTGCTATCATAGCTACATATCATAGCCAGTTACCCTTCATCTGCATCTATATACAAAATTTCATGTTTTTAACAGTAAGTGAAGAATTCAACCCTCTAGCCACTCTACTACGTGTATGGATGACATGTTACTTTGCCCTTTTTCCAACGAACCGGAGGAAGCAAGCGTCTTAGTCCAGAGAACTTTTAGTATGTTTCATACCCCATTGGTAGCTACTTATGTACCAACTTTCAGCTTTCTTTGAATTAATCCCATGTTTTAATCTAAAATGACTGGGCCATAATGTAATAGTACTATATATGTAACACCTTAGACAGGCGGCGCCCTAAGCGCCACATTGTGCACGCCTAATTTTTGACCATCATGCATTGCATATGATATGTTAATAAAAGGCACTCTTCAGATCCTTCCACCCGGTAGCATATCTCCCTTAGCGCCGGTGCACATGTGCGTTTTTTGGACGCTGCGCTGACGCATCCAATCAATGCACACGTGCGTTTTATTAACGCGCGTTGACGCTGCTGTGCCGCTTCGATGACGTATGTGCGCGTTCGGTTCCCTAACCTCGTGTACAAAAAAATTATAGTTTGAAACCAATGAGACGATGTTGCTTTTTTCGCCTACCTCGTGAACAAAAAATATATTTTAAAACCAATGCGACGAATTTTGGTACATTGATGTACTAATTTAAGACGTACCTGCAGGGGAAAATGTTATACATCCTTTGCAGATTAACTAAAAAAATCGGATAAGTTCTTTAATTACTTTCCAATGAGTCTTCAATCATTTCTGCAGCAACATTTCATATTACAGGATAGTTCTTTACTCCCCCAATAAACAATTGCACGTCTATTTCTTCGAAATTTGACGGCATTTTCGGTAACGCTTTTGCGGTAAACGGCGGACGTGTGCACCGCTCAAGTCACCCAAGGTACTCAGAGACGCAATTGCGTTTTTTTAACGCTGCGTTGACGGGGGAAATTGCGGTGCAAAACGACCGCACGAGCGGCGGGCGAGCAGCGAGCAGTAACGCAACGTCGACGCGTACGTGTGCAGTACCCAACAGATAGCACGTAAACCAAACCGCAAATGCGGTACCGGAGCGGCGACCGCACGTGTGCACCGGCGCTTATTGCTCCTCCTTTTCAGGAGGCAGCAGGATAACATTACAGCGGTCCTCGTAACCGTTGTGTGTATGTTGTTCAGAAATATCTTGGCTCCGTCTGAACCAGCACAACAGTTGTTTGCAACAAATATAAAAGTTAAAACAAAAACCGCCTTCGTGGAAGACCTTTAATGTGCCCATCAGAACGAAACAGTATATCAAACATCCTCGGTTACCAACCTCCTTTGCTCAGCTGAAATTACGAAGTGCTGTTTAGAGGACTTTTACTTCCGTAAAAAAATTATTATTTTTTTTTTGTGTACTTTGCATGTCGGTTACATCGTTATTAGTTTTGTGGTGAATTCCCGTTTCGCCAAATGCCGTTTCGCCAAAAAAAAAAAAGCAGATTTACAGCTTTACCCTCAGGGACAATCCCGTTTCGCCACAACGAATTTGACAAAATTTTATGTACACGAAATTCAATAACTTATTTCTATGTAATGGAGCTTTAAAAGGCAAACATTTAACAGAGACAAGCACTGGTAGAATAAGACCAATTGATTTATTTGCGTTTTGAAAACTGGCTATACAGACGGAAAAACGTGTACTTTAAATATTGTTTAGAATGATTGGTCGTCACTACGTCAATGCCAAGGTTCTCTTTTAACAATAGAAGTTGGACACATGATGGTTACACCCTTTCCGAAAAGGGAATTCCTGTTTTGCAGAATTCCGTTTCGCAGAATCAAAATATTCTTCAAAAATGTAACATTGTAAGTAATTTGTGAATAGGTAGCGGTTTCTGATGCTATGTGTTTAGCTGCAGCGAGCAGGGAGCGCAAGCAAGGCACGTAATTTGAAAACAAATTATTCTGCAAAACGGGATTCTGCAAAACGGGTGTTTGTTTATAAACGTCTGACCATTATCATGTTATAAAATTATTCGTGTTTAAATGTTTTAAATGTTTCGTGTGCCTAAAAGTTCGTGAACGGTATTCGGCGGAACGGGATTGGCCCCTGAGGCAAAAGCTGCTAATCTGTTTTCTTTTTGGCGAAACGGGGCGTAACCAGTTTTGAACCCACAAAATGTTTACCATAAACTTTTTTTGTGTGTGAAATTCCGTACATGTTAGGCTGCAACATCACATCCGATTCCACGGTCAAAAAGACAATCGGGATTCCCTGCTTGCAAAACTTTCTGGGTCAAAATATTTTCAGCTTCCATCTGTGCGTCAGTAACACGGCGACAAAGTCCAGGAAACGTCTGACGTTCGGTAGTGTTCTATCAATTTTTTTTTTTTTCATAAAAAGAATGTACAAAGCGCTTTACAAGCTGACCGGATACACAAAGTCACATGAAGAATGAATGACGCAAAATATTTTCAGGCGAGGTCACATGATTTTACATTATAATAACATAGGCCACTTTTCACTAGATTCAAAACTTTCATTTTAGTGAATATAAAGTGCGTTGCTCTGCAACTAAGGCCCTCCGACTAATAAGGTAAGAGCCGGTATTCCACAGCATAGTTTTTGACGTCCTGTTTGAACTTATGGTGTATTATGTATACATCGTATGCTGCTACGCTGTCGCCATATGTTGTCATGATCATTAAGTCTAATATTAGGAGAAATGCACAAAATTAAAGTTTTAAAGCATGATCCTGGTCTTAGCAAATCAACTGGAGATAACCTGTCATGTCCACCGGCAGTAGCGTACGCAGACCCCGAGAAGGCAGGGGCCACTGTTAGTAAAAGAGCGCAGTAAGTTTTATTCGCTATATTTTTACTAGGTTCCTTATTTTTTTGGCACCATTTTTACCTTTTTCTGCCCTTTTCTTCGCCTTTTTTGCATTTTCCAAGTCATTTTTTTTACCCATTTAAGTCGCTTAGGCCCTTTCTCAGCCATGCGCATCAGCATAATTATGTCGACACAAAAGGACATTTTTTTCTTTACAAAAAGGGCATTGCCTACCCCTCCCCCCTCTCCCCTCCCTGACCCCCATCGTGTGCTCGCCACTGAACAGTGCAGTAAAGGCTAACAATACAAAAGTAGTTGGTGTGAGACTGGCAGTTGGCAGTTGGCGTGAAAACGGTTCTCGCAAAGTAATTTCGATTTACGGTTACGATTACGGTTTAGATTTACGATGTTAGTTTTACGATGTTTACGCTGTTTACATCTATTTGGCGAAGCGATACTAGCCCCACCGTATTTTTGTCATCCCACCTGTAATTCCGTTTGCTTCAGCTTTGGCATTTCGCATTAAATAGGACTAAACTTCATTTTTATACCGCTCGTAAACGAAGTGTAACGCAAAGCCACCAATCCGGACTAGAAGCAGCTTCGTATTTCCATAAAACTCCGACAATTCACGAAGGTGATGTCATACTCCTAATATGGGCATGAGAATGAATCAAAACGCTTCCTCTAAGTGAGATATACTGTATAGATCTGTGGTGTGTTTTTCGGCGACCATTCATGAACGACTAAAGCTTTAATTTATATAATTACTGAGTAGACAGGTATGGTTTTTTGAGTCTAAGTCGAGCATGATGCGCGTTTTGCGGAAAGAAAACAAAAAAGTCTCCAACAGATCTACCGTTTAAAAAGTGCAGCGTGTGGTCTTTAAGGAAACGATACGGTAAGCCTGTCCTGGTGCATCGCTATGACAACCACAAGCACTTTTGACTACCTGCCTGCAGAAACACCAAGGTCATGTGGTCAAGCTAATGGCTATTCAGAAATGACAAAACGTAAATACAGAGCGTGCTTGTAACCCCACCACTTGTACATAATTCCAAAACTGGTGAACTTCATCAAACCATTGTGTTGATGTGACAAGCAGAACAAGTGTCATTCAATTTATTACAGATTCGTGACTTTCAACCCTAGAATGGCTAACAGAGGTATCGTGGGACCCCCTGCGAGTAGTATTTCGCAAATATTTTGCATAAACAATTTTTTTGACAGCCAATTCTTTTGGACCTTGTTTTGTAACATATTTTGAACATTACCAGACTTCGAACATACAGCTTTTTTACGTTGGTTTCGTCTTATTTTTTTGTTGTTGTTGCTTTCGTCTACTTTCATTTTGCTTTCATCCATTGTTGTATTTGTACATAATACAACAATGCACGAAAGCAAAATGAAAGTTGGCGAAAGCAAAAAAAACAAAAAAACAAGCGGCTACAGCGACTACTTAGTCGCATCCGGTCTTATGTAGAGCTCCACCACTACCAGTGGTGAGGCGCACGCTTCTATCACGGATTGCAACAGCTATCTCTAGTATATAATCTAAAAGCAGTAACCAACAGAATTGCCGGTTAAAAATGTATTAGCCTTTAAGCTTATTTTACATTCCAGGCGTAATTGTCAGATTTAGGCCTAAGTTTTACCAGCAGCTTTAATTTTGTAAGTAGAAGCTAACGGATTTTTAGATTGTATAGTAAACCTATTAATTTTTGTAACACGGTGCGCCTTCAGACACATAGTTACAGTGTTACAACGTAACGCGCAACGTAGCCTATATCAGTGGTAGTAGGGAAGTGACGGGAGAGACGCTGTTGATGAAGCCAATAGCGACTAGTAGCAAATAGACGTTGCCATGGTAATGTGATTTCAGCTTTATTTCTATTTTTTACGCCTAATTTTTTTAACTTCCGTTTTAATTTCGTAAGTAGCAGATAGGCCTAATGGAGAATTTGGTTCGACGAGAAGCCTATTCATTCATACAACAATGCGACGAGACTATTTTAAACGAAGGGAGAATCCATTTGTGTTTGTTATGTGTTATCTTGGGATTTCAATTCGACGATCAAATGTTGTTATTTAATTTACTTACGTCGAAGAAGCCTATTAGCTAACGTTGTAAACGATGGTCGTCTTTACTGTATCTAGTACGGTACTAAGTTGAAAAAAAACGACGGACGGACAGACAAAGTCGTTGCAATAGTCTTCCCAGTCGGTACTGCTTAAAAGTACGAAACCAACGTAAAAAAAAGCTGTTTTTTAGATTTTTTTCCCCGAAATTTATGTTTTGCGGAAATTTGCCCCATTACAGTTTTTATTGTAACGTAAAGCTTTGCTGCAGCTTTCTGTTCTTATAAAAAAAAAGGCTTTAGAACATAATTTTGAATTTCCCCCACATAATAATGATTATTTCTGCATAATTTTTCTACACAATTTTCGATATTTTTGTCCTGAAATTTATGTTTTGCGAAGTTTTGCCCGTATAGTTTTTAACGCAAAGTGAACGTAAGCTACAGCTTTGTATTTTTATAAAACCTGGTTTCATTAAAAGAAAGAAATAATATGTACCTTGATAATTAATCCCTTTAAAGTGTTTTCATAAAAAAAAAACCAAATGAAACTGATGTTGCCTAGGTTTGTATAATTCATTCAGTAGGGCCATAGGGGTCTCTCGACTCCCTGTTGGCCGCCGAAGTTACAAAAATAAGTGACCGCTTAATAGGGGTTAAAGTGGCACTATCGCCGATTGCAAAGCGCACGAAAATACCATGGCTCCATCTAACGGCAGTGATATTGTTTACCTTTACAGGTCGCTCGCAGGTGCACGAGGACGCACCAAATTTTTACTCAATAATTAAAGAGGTTGTGGCTTCTTTGTTTCGTTAAAAGAAATGGCGTTGTGCATTCCGTCGCTTGCTGCTAGCAAGTGCTAGATAGTCCTGCGCTAGACATTGCCATATTCTGAAGGCTTTCAATCGGTGATAGTGCCACTTTAAAGGTGCCTGTTCACCATTTCGATAGCGTTGCGCATATTCTAATCACAGCATCCACGTTCGAGATTCTCCGTCATCCAATAGGCTGATGTGGGTCACGTGGTATTTTTTTTTTGTTATGAAAATCGCTGCGCTGCTGCGAATAGTGTTGTTCCATTTTTAATTTACTGCCATTTCTTTATATTACTCGAGGATTCTACGGTGTTGCATCTAGGAGTTAAAATGTGAAATTCCACCTTTAAGAATACATGAAAAATCATTATTTAACCATCTTCGTGTAGCATTGTATTGGTTTGTGGTATTTTTTACGCTGTACCGTCTTTGTTTTATCCTGTAAAAATGTACTCTAATTTTTTCTCTATTTCCACAGCAATAATGAAGTCTGTGTTGATGGCGGCGCTCCTGTTCCTTGCTTTGGTCCTAATAATCGAAACCGAATCTTATGCTGTCAACAACAACAATGGTGCTGTATCTCGAAGCAAGAGACAAGAAGAGGGAAAGAAAGAAACCGGAAGCGACAGCGCGTCACAGTCGGATTGGATGTCGAGCTTTGGAAGTTGGTCCGACAAAGTCAAAAAAGTAGCTGGAGACCTGCAAGCAAAAGCTGGCGAGAGCTGGGAAAATATCCAGAAACAAGGAGAAAAAATCGCCGAAAAAGCTGGCGAGAGCTGGGAAAACATTCAGAAACAAGGAGAAAAACTCGCCGAGAAAGCCAAAGAATTAGGAGGAAAAGCCCAAGAAGCTTGGACGAATGTCTCCAAGATGTTTTCCAAAAGTAGTGAGAGCCCTAAGCAAGAAAAGTAAAAGTCTTGGACTGTTGTTATGGGCTCTAAGACTGCTTACATTTTTGGCAATCGTACACTGAAAAAAAAATTTTATTTTGCACTTTTGTTCATTCACAACTGACGAAACTTACACGGGTAAATCAGCAAGTTGTACCCAAGGCCAGGGGGAGGGGGGGGGAGGCAGGCGGAAGATTCGTAGTAAGGGTAAAATTCTGTAAAAGTAAACAGACATTTACATGCAGAAAAAAGTTTGAAAATTGGTTTTTAACCTTTGCAAAGACACAAAATTGTTGAAAATTTGTTTTCAGGCCATCACAGACTTATTTTATTTAAAAGGAAACTCCTCCCAGCGCCATTTTTCTCGATCCACCACATCAAGTATGGCCCCAAAGGTCTATCTATTTCCTTACCGTTAGTCAATCCCTTGGTAAAAATCCGTTTTAAAATGTGGCGTCTAGGAGATTTTCTGTTGAATATTGGGGAACTTTATTTACTGTATCCTACACAGTGGCGTTGCTACGTTAGGTGGGGGCCGATGGCAAATTTACCCGTGGGGCAACCCTCTTTAATAAACACGATGGCCCATAAAAAACGCACGAGCTGAAAATTTTTTTTTAATCCATACTTTCGTCTATTTTTTTTTTTTACTTTTGTTACAGTGAAAAATAGGGACCCCTTTTTCGTACTCCAGTCAAAAGGACCCTATTTTCACGTTTTTTGAAAAAAGTTTGAACTTAAAAATTGTTCAGGTCGTCAGTTTTTTATATGGTCGACCATATTTTTTTTAATAATTGGGGAATGGATAAACGGCGAGGCTCGAAATTTATTTTTAAAACACAGTTTATATAAAATTAAATAACTAATGTACAGACATTTTTTAGCTGGTGCTTTTTTTCAGCTTGTGCTTTTTTTCAGCTCGTGCTTTTTTGATGATAGGGGAATGGACGGACGGGGAGGCACGAAATTAATTTTTAAATACAGCCTACATCAAATTAAATAACTAGTGTACTACAAAAGAGCCAATTTTTTTTAAACGTAAATTATTATTTTCTTTCGGGGGCCCCCTACGCCACTGATCCTACACGTATATGATGCTTTGCGCCCTTACAATGACCATGACGTTTCATCTCTGTGTGTGCATGTACTAATTTGCTAATAATTACCATGAGGTCAAAAATCTAAAAGACTAATGCGGTAAAAATTAAAATGAATTATTCCAATAGATCGCCGAAGCAAAATTATAAGGCACTAGCCTAGAAAATTATAAATTGCGATGTTAAAATACGAGAATCGTTCCGGTTGTGACGACACAACTAATGCGTTCATGCTGGTTCGTCTATTATGCACAGTGACAACTGAGACAGTATCTACGTTCTTAGCTGCGAGAAACGCAGCTGCTATCTCAGTTGACCTTGGCGAGGTATATATGCGGATGGCGATCAGCGCGTGGCTGTTATAAGGCAGGCGGGGTGTTGCCTTAATATTTTTTATTTTTAAGTGTTTATCCAACTGGTTTAATCAAGCAGGGAGGCAGTGACAAAAAAGAAGTGCGTACATCATTGTAGTTTTGAAATGTTTGCTTTCCAACTTAAGCATGAGGTGAAAGGATGTAAGTTATGTCTGTTGCAAAATTCTGGTGAAGTTCGATGTCAAAGTCTTTTTTTTTTTTTTCTGCATTTAGTTCTGGCGTGAGGGATCACACAATTTGTTTAACTCTTGTTGAAACTGATGGAACGTGGATGTAGAGGCTTTTTAAGAGATTCAGCACAATGAAGTTTGTTAAGAAGTATAGGCTATATAAAAAGTTTAGGCGAATGGATCTCCGGAAACTTGCAATCACCCCATAGGCCTCTTGGCTGAATTTTTGGAAATACGTTTTGTGTACTGCATAGGGAACTCTAACAAACGCCTATAATACAGTCTAAACTAGACGAAAGACTAATGTGAGAGTTGAGAGAATATTCTAAAGAGGGTCGGAACTATTTATACTACGAGCCACGGCTGTTTGCCGTGACGTCATCACCAGGAACTCCTCACTGGTTTTCATACTTGTCTACTAGACGTTAGAAAGGAAAACTAGACCGGAAAAAATAAAACAATGCATGACAATCAAACACTTTTCACTCTTTCATTACTTTTACTGAGACATCTTTATGTCAGTCCTGTTATAACTGGTCTCCTTCCCCCCCCCCCCCCGCCATAATTCCCTGCCACTATACGAGATATTCTCAGTGTGCTGGAATTTTTCTAAATCTCCTCTGATTTTAAGAAATTATTGCGAATTTAACATTTTTAATAATAATTAGGGGTCATGGTGGTTGAGAAGTGAGAGGGTTTGAAAACGGTCGGAATCGGCTACAAAAATGGGTGCCAAAATCGATACTCGTTTTGTCGATAAAAGCTTCAAAAACTACAACGACTTAACAGCTTTTTTTTTAGGTGGGGCTTGGTGAATACGGTATTATTTTTGTGAAGTATTATTCATTACTAAGGTTTCGTTGTTAAATAAACAAACACCCGTCGTAGCGTCAGGAAAAGTGTGCGGCCATCGGAACGTAAAAAAATTGGTGTGGCATCGTGTGTCATCATACGTCTTATTTCTTTTTTCATCGACATGGCCGCACACTGGTCTTCACTAAAGTCCTTGATGGGGCGTCGGACGGAAGTCTAACTAGAAAATCGTCTAATGGGATAATTATCTAATATCTGCCTAAATAAAAAATCTGGAAAATCATCTAAACAGAATATCGTATAATGGAAAATATCTAAATGGAATATCGTATAATGGATAAACGTCTAACTGGACAATAACATACCTGCGGTTTCTGATGTTATATGTATAGTCGCAGCGAGCGTGCAGGGACATTAGCCGATTCTCCATTATAAGAATTTCGTGTTAGACGGACGAATTTCCATCATACTGTTATACTGTATACGTTCTTCCAATTATGCGATATTCTAGTTAGACGATTACCCCTTGCCCCTCTCGGATAATACGACGGTTATTTGTTTGTTTACGCATCTTCAGTAGCGTGCACATACCCCAGAGAAGCCAGGGGCAAGTTTCAGTAAAAAGGCACAGTAAGTTTTAGTGATATATTTTTTATGGGCACCTATTTTTTACTTTATTTATCTTCACTTTTTTTTTTTTACTCTTTTCTACCTTTCTTAACCTTTTTTGCGCCTTTTTTTTTGCCTCTTAGGCGTTTTTAGGCCTTTTCTAGACCTTTAGGACCCTTCTCAGGTACCGCTGCACAGGCAGATGTCGGCACAAAAATGCAATTTTTTTTAAACAAAAAGAGCATTTTGCTAAAAGGGCAGGAGCAATATCCCCCTCTTGCGCACGCCTCTGCGCATCTTTTTACTGTAATTTCACTTTACATCAAGGTTTTGGATGAGTTTACAACTTTAAACGCAAATCTCTACGGCTTACATTAATTCTGGCCTCGCATTCGAGTCAGTTTTAATGTTATTATAAGGTCGCCTTACTTAATGCAGTGTAGGTTCGTGTCAGGTCGCCACACGACCAGGTTCACTGACTAATAGTATTGTATTGCGGATCGAAGTTGCACCCAAAACCAGGAATGGTAACTCGATCTAAATCTGAGTGTCGCAGAACAATCAGCGAAAATAATAACTCGTGTTTCTCCGAATCCTGTTGGCCAAGCCAAGGTTCACGGTTTATTTCTGACTCGGAAACCAAGCAGAGAATTGGTTGTACAGGAACAAGGTCTACGCAAGAGGAGGACATCTTTTGCATGTATGTGTAAGCATATGAACCTTTTTTTTCCCAATTTTTCTTGACAAAAAAAAACCAAGATCATCAGAGATACTCAGCTCGGTAAGTTCAGTTCGTTTAAAGCGAAGAAAATTGGCGCACAAACTGCTGTTGTTAGACGAGAAAACGGAAACACCGATGCCGTATATTTTTTAATAGTATCGAATAACTCTAATTAATTTAAAGGAGGCAGTCCGGTATTGAAGCCTCAATAAGTTATTTTAAGACGAATTTCGCACTGCATATGCGACATAATAATAATAATGAAAATTGGAAATAAGCCAGCAGCGAAAATCATACACCAGAAATAACGTAGTTCAGTAAGCCACCTTTATGCACTTACGTTTCGTCGGAGTGGCATGACCTGGATTCGAACCGGCTACCCAGTTCGCCCCCAGATCACTTGCGTATAGCGCCTTAATCGCTATGGCCACATCCTCCACTGGTATAAAGATAACTCACTGAACCCGTTATTAAGGTCACAACCGTGACCAGGGCTCCATTCGACATAATAACAGAGCAGAAAATCATATTAGCGCAGAAAAAAGTTGTTTTTCGCTCTCCATGTGGAAAAAAAAAGTTCTTAAAAAAAATTAGAGGTGCTCTTCAGAGTCTAAAAATTTAATATTGTGTGTTATGGTCAACAGGGCCACCCAGAAGTCTAATGGGGGGCCTATGGCTCCATATTTTCTGTGGCCTCCCTCAAACCTTTTCTGTGTGATTAGTATGCTTAGGGCCCGTGGACAAGGACATTTAAAAAAAAAAACATTTTTGCTTTTTGTGGCTTCTTCATGTCACGTTATACCATGGAGTACAGCCCTGTCAGCAAGACCCTTGCAAGGCCCATCATAAGCCAGGGCCTGTGTACAACTGAACACGAAGAACGACCTTCTTGCAGTTTTTTTGTTTTTAACCTGGGTTCCCTTGAAGCACGGGACCAGGGGCAGAAGCCACACTTCCTCCCCCTCCCCCTCTGGTCAGCCATGATGCTCAATGGCTAATTTATCAAAAGTTTTTAGTTACTACTGGACATTTGGACAATCACCGGACAGGAAAGGCTTAACTATTACGATTTGAACTAAGTAAAAACGTACTTGTTTTTATCTGCCCTGATCTAACGGAGCTAGTGCAGTCAACATTGTTTTTCGTCAGGGGTTTCGCGTGTTCGGTGCTAGTACATAGAGGCATAGGGGTCTAGATTTCAAATATTACCATTTTTTTTAAACATAAAGAGCCTGCCTGCTTCCTCTACATGAATTTGTTAAGTGAATTTAACAAAGTTTTTTGTCTTATCAGATCGCTATTCCGCTAGCATACATTGTGAAAATTATTTTTACCTTCTCAAACCACTATAAAAAAAAATGAGCCTTAAAATCACACCTTGTGTTGTCATAGTTGGATTTTGCGAGAAACAGCTTTAAACACAAAAATGTATAAAGTGACTACGGCATACTCGATCTCAAAAATTAAAACCTAAACATTTAAATACTTGGGAAATTTCGAAATCCGACGTGAAACGCTCAATGAAACTGAGTTCGATTGTTCTTTCTGTGCTTACGGATCGCCAGAAGGCTAAATATTTGCTTGTACTAAAGTTTACAGCTCGCCCTTTTTTTTCCAAAACGTGTATGATGGACTATTGAAAGCGCTTCATCTACATTATTAACATCGTAAGCGACCGAGAACTAGCATCACCATCATCATGCCACAGCAATATCTATTGAGAAACAGCTTGCGAACAGCTTTTCTGCAATCCGGGTGATTGACGCCACCGACGGGGACTTGCCGAAGGATGCGTGATATCCTCAGATGGGTTACATTGAAGTATTAGACTGTTGACGCTCTTAGATAGGTTACCAGCTACTATCATCCACAGGGACTTGCCATCGCACATTATGAGCCGCACAGATAAGGAATATATGGAAGGTGCGAAACCATGCCCGCGCCATAAGCCATTTCGTGGAACAATCCGTACCTGTGTTCAGCGTTAGGGCGGGTGCAGACGGACCACAAAACGCATGGCAATCGCTGCAAAAACGCAATTCGGCCTTCTTACCAAACTTCCCGACGATTCCGACCCCATTCGAGAGCAGTCGTCGCAAACAAAGCCTGCTGAGGTACTTAGCTTAACAAGCCAACCGGTCACTCAACATGCTGTGTGGCGCTGAAGTTGCAACGTGATGCCGAAGGTGCCGAGTGTGAGGTGCTTGCAGGCGATTTTGGAGGCCTTCTACCAGCAGATATAGAAGAGCACCACTGTGTGTGAAAGCCTCAGCAAATTCCCATAGTTTTTCCTGACCAGCTACATATTGCGATTTTTATGCCACAAACGTGCCACAAACGCCAAAGATTGCATCTGCGATTGTGGCGCGTTTTGTGGTCCGTCTGCAACTGCCTTCATTATTAAATTTTACGCTTATAATCTGTCCAACGGTATTTTACACGTTCATTGCGTGGCCTGCGCAACAGTTCTCCTGGCCAACGTCTGAGGTTACTTGGCCTCGAACCACTTGAGTTGAGGCGCCTGAAGGCCGACCTGATGTTGACATTTAAAGTTCTTCATGGTCTGTTGCCTGTGGAATTGCCTTTTTTTGACTTCTGCACTACGGATATTACTAGGGGCCACTCTATGAAACTGAGGGTTCCCAAGTGCAACTTGGACTGTCGTAAATTTTTTTTTGCAAGTCCAGTAGTAGCTCCTTGGAATTCTCTCTCCGAGGCTGCAGTCTCTGCTCCATCTCTGAGTGTCTTTCGGCGGGAGTTGAATTGTACTGACCTCTCGAGTTTTCTGAAAAGATCTTATCTGTGATGCCGCATTGCACTTTAGCAGAGTGTCCAGAGTAATGTGATAAGCTTTTTAGTCTTTGCTATCCCAGTCTAAATTCTGGTAATGGTCGGGGCTTTTACCTCGACCTCAGAATCGAAGTTAAAATGTTTCTCAGATCGCTCTGAACAAAGCAGTGGTATACAAATAATGACTTCGAACGTGAGACAAGTTATCAATAAAGACGTGCAGTGCGAGTTCCAGTGATTATAATAGCGCGTAAACGTAAAATGTATTATTAATGATGTATACTCAACGCCGGCGCGGGTTTGGTTTTGCCCTTTAGTGAACTTAATAAACTTATGTACTACATACATGTGCTACTACTACTAAACTTACATACTTAATAAATATTATGTTGGCTTTATCTGTGTGGTGCGTGATGTTCGATGCCAAGTCCCTATGGTCTCGTCATAATAAGTGCTAAATATAAACTGGTTAATTAAAAGCTGTAATGCTTCTATAGACGTCCAAGCAACAAATAAGTACGCATACCCGTGATCTAGCTCTAAAAGCCCTTCTTTCCAAGTTACAGACCTCGTTAGGTTTGCATACTCACAAGCGTTAGAACCGGACACTTCCACTGCTGCGTGTGTCCGCGTCAGCTATAATTATAATGCCGCTTTTTTGTAGAGCCAATGGTTCCAGCAAGACCGGCGATGTTGCTGTAGGGTTTGTCAACAGCTTAAGGAATACTTTTTGCGTGGTCACTTTTACGGCCACGACATCTGTTGGGTGTGCGTGCAAGCTGGACAGAAAGGCTATACTGACGAAATCTGTAATCTGGCTTTTCGGACCTTCTTTTTTGCTTTGGTGTCTAGGATCCACAATTAATAACTACACATTTTTTTAATGTCTATTTAACTCCTTTCACACTATGACCGTACCACTACGCAAGACAATTAAATTACTCAGTCCAAAGATTAAAAGCGCGCTTCGTGAGGGTTCCTCAGGAACCTGGTGAAGCGAGTAAAGCAAAGCAACGCAAAGTAAAGCAACAAGTGAGCAAAGTTTTTTTTTTTCCGATAAACTGGGTCCTATTTTTCGAAATTAAAAAAAAACAAAACTTTAAAATATTTTCAACTGTCATTCGGATATGATAAGGATACTACATCACGGATTTGATAAAAATGACTCACCCTACTGGTTAGTTAAGGATGAGTCATTTGCTGATTAGGTAAGGATGTGTCAGTCGATGACATCATCGCTGAGTCACTTGGTGGCCATCTTGGATCTCAGCAGCCATCTTGAATCTCGTCGGCCATCTTGGGTCTCGGCGGCCATCTTGAATCTCGGTGACCATCTCTGTATAAATTTCAATGGAGAAGGTTCAAGCTTCGCGATTACCTACAGTAATCATACAGTGTGCGACGCGTTAATGACTGCTCATGTGGTGATATGACATACATTAACTTTAAAAAAAAACTGATCCACTAGGGCTCCTGGATAGCCTATACACATACAAGTAAATTAATAAACTGACGAATTAAAAATTTTTGCTTTTCCCTGCAATTAGTTTTCCCTCGTAATTGGCTAAAATAAAAACTGTCCATAAAACTTACCTATATCATCCTAAACTAATTTCAGTACAGCAGTGCAGATATTTTTGTTTTTATTTAATGTAGTAGAACAGGAAAGAAATGCATTAAAAAAAAAAGAAAAAAAGCAGTGATCAAAACCAATACGCAGTAAATCAACAGAGTTTGCTGCAACAAACCAACTACAGTACTCTGATAAAACCACGCAAGTTTCGGATTTTTTATTATGTCGACGAGTAACAGTTCATAATATTTGTTTAAATTACTTGAATTCAATTTCATCATTATAGCTAGGCGTCGATTTCGAAATATTTTGCTGATCGCAATACATTGCTCTGGGTACAGGTCTATATTGTATATTTAAGTATTAAAAATGGGAATTTAATGTCTACAGTTTCGCAGAAGGCAAATTCGCATTGGTTAGTTTGATTCAGTTGAAGTGAAGAATTGATGATTATTATACAGGGTGAGGCAACTGAAGTGTCCGGCAACTATGTCTTCTAAAGACGTGTAATTAGCTCAAATCGAAATACCTACCAATACTAAGCAAACTCGGGCGGATGTAATGTCTGCTGTAAATATGACCTTGAAAGGTGCTTCCAAGGTACAGCAACTATCCAAGGTAACGGCATGAAGTAAATTAGAAAGTTGTTAAGGATCATGAACCCAGGCCAACACAGAAAACGTAACAGAAATCGTGCCATAAACAAGGGAGATACGGGCAAAACAATGTGTGTAGTGCAGGAAAGCCGGTCAAAGGCAAGCAATACCTTATTAGTAATTGTACAGCTGCCTCCTAGCTGGTTTCCCTGTAACTGCTAATTGTTTCGCGTACCATCTAGGGAAACTCTAGTATCAACGGTTAAAATGACCTTGGGGACTGCGTTCAAGGTCATCCAAAACGCATCTCGAATACGAAGCAAGATAGGAAATAACTTCCAAATAGGAAAGTGCTGACCACCATGCAGTTAGTATTATTGCCAAGCAAGATTTTATTGCCTGATAAGGAAAATAAAAGGAACATCTCTCTCATTTGAGGATGTGACGAGTGAAGCCTCAACTGCTAAAACAACCTTTATGCTACTTAGGAATTAGTATGTATTTACATAATAATCATGGCTCCATACGCAAGTGAGCAGTATGTTGAGATGATAATAATATATGGTGAATGCAACAGAAATGCAACACGAGCTGCTCAAGAGTTTGGACAAAGATTTCCTGGTGTGCAGCAACCTTCGAGTAACACTATTGTACGACTGCTTGCGCGAGCAAACGGTTCTGGGTCACTTAAAAAACGACCACCACGTGAACGAACACGACCTGCCACAAATGATGCTAATGCAGCTGCCGTAATAGCGTATTGCCAATTAAATCCACATACGAGTTCAAGGGCGATTTCGCATGAAAGTGGAATAAGTCAGCAATCGGTGCTAAAAATCCTATGGAATCACTATTTTCACCCTTACCACGTGCACTGTCATCAAGGACTTGAGGAACGTGACTATCCAGAACGTGTTGACCTCTCCAACTGGTAACTGAACGAAGTACAGGAAAGTGAGAACTTAGTTGACAACATCCTGTACTCAGACGAATCTCAATTTCCTCACGATGGGGTCGTCAATACGCATAATTGCCACTATTGGAGTGTGGATAATCCGCACTGGCTCCGGGAAACACGACACTAGGTTAATTAGCGCGTCAACGTGTGGTGTGGTATAATGGGAGACCGGCTGGTGGTCCCCGTTTTCTACCAAGGCACGTATTTGCAAATGTTCTTGCGAGAAGTGGTTGAACCCTTTGTGGACAATTTACCACTTGCTAGATGACGTGACATGATGTTCCAACATGATGGTGCTCCCCCTCACTTGCACGGTGATGTCCGCGACTACCTTAATAAGTTGTTCCCAGTTGCATGGATCGGACGGGGAGGACTTGTTAGCTGGCCAGCAAGGTCTCCCGATCTGTCGCCACTTGACTTTTTTCTTTGGGGGCACGTTAAGGAACAGGTTTATCAAACATTGCCTGCCAGTGTTAATGACCTGCGAATAGGATCCGTGAGTGTTGTGCCTCAATTACTCCTGCGCCACTTCGGGCTGTTCGCTACAGTAGTGCACAGCGAGCGCAACACTGCATAACTGCTGCGGGTGGGCACTTCGAACACATCCTAGATTGATTAGTTTCCCACATCCTCAAATGAGAGAGATGTTCCTTTTATTTTCCTTATCAGGCAATAAAATCTTGCTTGGCAATAATACTAACTGCATTGTGGTCAGCACTTTCCTAATTGGAAGTTATTTCCTATCTTGCTTCGTATACGAGATGCGTTTTGGATTACCTTGAACGCATTCCCCAAAGTCATTTTAACCGTTGATACTAGAGTTTCCCTACATCGTACGCGAAACAATTAGCATTTACTGGAAAACCAGCCAGGAGGCAGCTGTACAATTACTAATAAGGTATTGCTTGCCTTTGATCGCCTTTCCTGCACTACCCACATTGTTTTGCCCATATCTCCCTCGTTTATGGCACGATTTCTGTTACGTTTTCTGTGTTGGCCTGGGTTCATGATCCTTAACAACTTTCTAATTTACTTCATGCCGTTACCTTGGATAGTTTCGGAGTTAACTTTTGGATGACCTTGAAAGCACCTTCCAAGGCAGAATTTTTAGGCAGAATTTTCATTAAACTCGTGTAGCTTTGTACAGCCAACGCCAAATACACCTTGTAAACTTTGACAGAATTATGATTTCCCTTTGCATTACTGTGACTTTGACTTTTTAGGGAAAGACTAAAAGCCCCAAACCTCACTGTCGCTGGTCCCAGTATTCGTCGTGGCTTCAGGGACTCAACCCAAGTCTGAAACCACGACGAATGCCAGATCCC
Organism: Lithobius niger; assembly: GCA_023313725.1. Classification (NCBI taxonomy): domain Eukaryota; kingdom Metazoa; phylum Arthropoda; class Chilopoda; order Lithobiomorpha; family Lithobiidae; genus Lithobius; species Lithobius niger. The sequence goes on along the minus strand of JAHWFP010021217.1, from coordinate 38,658 downwards.
AGGTGACGGCGGGGTGTGGGGTTTTCTTTGGGTGGGACTTTAGCCAAATTCTCCGGGTATTGCAGTGTTAACCGTCACCACATATGGGGTTAAGGAAAAAAAATAAAACTCAAAACAGTTGGTGGCACAGGGATCACGCTTGGACTGCCACCGACACTTCTTTTCCGTTCGCGTGGTGAATGTATGGAATTCACTTAGTGCGTCTACTGTAAACCAATCCACAGTGCAGGATTTTTGTCGTCGGCTTAGAGAGGAGGATCTTGAGCCATTTTTAAAGCGCCCCCTCTCATGACTACCTGGTATTTGTTCTCTCCCCTTTGTCTTGTTGCCCATAATCTCAGCAGACATTTCATCCGCCGAATTTGCTTAGTATTGGTAGGTATTTCGATTTGAGCTAATTACACTTCTTTAGAAAACATTGTTGCCGGACACTTCAGTAGCCTCACCCTGTATATTCTGTATTCTGAAGGACCAACCTGTAGTGTCGATCAGTGACGGATACAGGGTGACATTTTTTTATTTGGGGGGGGGGGGGGGGGATATCAAAAAAAAAAAACAAAAGCTGGCAAACTGGTTGCCAACAATTGAAAATCGTTCATTCTTTTAAAGGAATGATAACAATTGAATAAAATATTCGCAGTTTTTTCCCACTGACTAATAGCTTACTTAGACGTTGAAGGAAAAAGCTAAAAAGTTTCCAAAAAATATTCTAGTACATAAAATAACTTATGTGCTAAAACATTTACTCGAAGCTTTTAAATAAAAATCTGAAACACATCAAACAATGGAAAAAAAGACTGACTTCATGCCACCAAGAATTTATAGGGTCGGGAAGGAGAATTTTTAACTCTAAAAAATCCGTATTGAAATGTGTGACATTCATTCCTATTAGTTCCATCCCAGTTTTCTGAGTGCGCACTTTCCCTAATTGTTCTGCCTAAATCTAAAGTAAACTTTCTAAATTACAACTAAGCTAAACCAAATAATAATTAAATACAAGCTAGTTTCGTTTAGTTTAGTTTAAGGCTGAAAACTGAGTTGAAATTCCCACATAAAATTCATGGTGCCCTCTATATCTTTTAGGCGAAACTATTAGGAATGAATCTATGACGTTTCAGAAGGGGTCTCAGTCACAAATTCTCCTCCCCATCCCTATAAATTCTTGATGCCACCTACACTAAGTATTCATTATTAAATATCTGTAGCATCGTATATGTAAAGCCATTTACGACTGAGTGAATTTATGTTTAATCACTAACCAATGAATGCTAAAATGCATATTATAATAACCTTTAATAATAACCTTTTCATTAATAACCTCTGAACGAATAATTAATTGGTGGGATTATTTAGGAACGTTTTGTCAGTTAATATCACTCCTTTGAAAGGCCCATTTATTCACTTAATCTGCTAATAAGATAAGGGCGAGTAACTCGGTGGCCATCAATCCGTAACGAAATTTGGATTTAAAAAAAAAATGATTTTAATGGCTATCTGCCACCGTTTTTGTATCTGGGACTCTTGGGAAGCCACGACCATTTGCCCTTTACTTTCACGAGGAATTTATAGGGTTTGGGAGGAGAATTTGTAACTGAGACCCATACTGAAACGTCTGAGATACAGTATATTCGTATTAGTTCAGTCTTAGTAGTTTACAGACGGTGCCATGTGTTTTATGTGGGAATTTCTACTCAGTTTTTAGCCTAAAATTTAACTAAACTACACGAAACTAGCTTGTATTTAATTATTATTTAGCCTGGCTTAGTTGTAATTTAGTTTACTTTTAGATTTGGGCTGACAAATGAATAAAAATTCCCAAATGGAACACATAGCGCCCTCTGAAAACTCGGACTGAACTAATAGGGACGAATCTAACGTGTTTACATAGGGACTTCTTAGAGTTACAAATTCTTCTCCCAAACCCTATAAATTCTTGCTTTCACATAAGAACACATCACTAAGAAGGCATTTTCTAAAATCTTGTTTTGCTAGCGAAACAGTAGCGCTCCAGGTTCTTCTCCAGCCGCCAGTGAAGTGCGATGGACCACACTACCACAGCACACCAAGTGGTTCAGAGCGACTTTAGTGCCTCATTCATTAGATCACAAGGACTCTGACGGCCCATTTCGAAGTCTTCACGCCTGAAACCTCAAAGGTCAGCTCCAAGAAAGCCCTTGCAGATTGGCACCAAGGCAAAGTAGCCTGTTACATATCGCAACACTACCGCACCTGTAATTTGCGAGAAGAATTTCTTCAATACTGGAAGGATGAAATGACCGATGTGTCATCTTGCATGCCTAACGTTTCAGAACTCTTCTACCAAGGCACCAACATCGACCCTTTCAACATATCACTCTCTCTCTCCCTGGCATTTGTCTTAAGGCGTACAAATCCCAAAGGATGACCAAAAATGCCATTGCTGCGTTCAGCAAGGTTGCTGGATCAAGTCGGAGGAATACTTGAGTGGGCTACCATTCCCGCAAAGTAGAAATGGTGGAGAAGTGAAGGTTGGTGGTTAATAATATGCAGATGGCTTCAACAAGGAAACTAAACTCTACTAGAATTTCACGGCGATTTCGTCCATGGCAATCCTACGAAGTATCCTGCACAATCCTACAATCATATCCTTCCAACAACCTCTGGGAGAACTCTTCGAGACGACAAATGACATGGGGAGAGAGCTTGAGCAAATGGGATATGTTGAAAGCAAAAGAAAATGTTTACAGGCAAGGTGTTGTAAACATTGTATATGGATATTGTCTTGTATCACAATTAATAGATTCTTTCTCTCAGACTGATCCGATTCCAGTAAATATTGTATCAGAGTATGATTTGGATGCTTCTCTAACTAGTTGATCAGGTTATCAGTGTAGTCGGTGTGTGTACTCCCTTATTGATGAACCTATAAGTATGTGCAGTCTAACTCGTAGTGTCTCAAAGTAATCATAACTAATTCTGATCTAGAGATAACTAACTTGTCAAGTCTAAGTAGTTGTGACAATGAAGCTAAGTACTGTGTCAAAAATTCCCTAAATTTTACTTCCTGTGCTTGTGGGTAGGATGTGGTTGCCGATCCTCGGGCTTGTAAGTGTACCAAGTTTTTACTTGTCATCAAGTCGTTCCTCCTTAGGAGGAAAAGGAGGGGAGGTTGGTTTATATGGTGCACAAGGCCAACGAGCAGATTTTGCCTCAAGTAGCATTGAGAGCCATAAAAAGGCACTATCCCTTACTCTCTTTTTCTCACGATACAGTAAATAAAACTGCTCCAGGGCACGGACAAGACGAATTGGTCAGTGGTCATGGTTACTCCATTTCAACCGTTATCAATGTCAGTTTGTTCCATAGACGTATAGGTCGTGCGTCTATTCAGTGGTTGAAACGTATGTTAAATAAAGGTACCTTGTTAGGACCTGGGCTTGGTAGAAGGGCTTATCCCTTTTATGATGTATGTCTAAGTGCAAAAATGCGTCGAAGCAGCCACAGTCAGTCGTTAGATCGACCACATACACCCAAAATGCATACATGGTTCGTGTGGATGAGTGTGTTATTAGTAGAGAGAGCTCCCTCGAGGGCGGTACAGTGCTTTTCCTAATAGTAGATATCGGCACACAACGATTCTTCTCTCATGTCATCCAATCTAAATCACAAATCCCGGAGATTTTAATTGATGAAATTCGTAGGAAACAAACTGAAACAGGAGAGGTGCTCTGTAAATTTATTAGTGATGTGGCACTATGTGTAGGGCAGGCCGTGTACAACATTTTCTTGCTGAATTTGGAACAGTACACTGATGTATACCTCCTCAAATGACGAGCAAAATTGAATTTCGGAGCAAGAAAATTTAAGCCTTAATAACATACCTTTAGCACTCCTGGAGAATGCCAACCTACCAGAACCCTTCTGGGGTCAAGCATCTTTGGAGGCTATGGTCCTTCATAATGATGTGTGCACCCAGGCAATCCTGGAGGATGTATCGTCTCATCAACTGTGAAGTGGGTATGTTCCTTTCGCCGGGCTAGTTAAACGGTTTAGGTGTCTTGCATACATTTTTAATCACCCTATATTACACGTGAGTAAGTTCACTCCTAGGATCTAATAAGGATATGACCAGGCTTGTTGGAGATATAACGTCTTCTGTCCAGTTAGTGGAGAAATATCTTTATCTGTAAAATTCGAGGAAGAATAATACGGTATAGCCAACACTAGGTAGTGTAGAAGGGAGATTAACTAGGTCGTCAAAGTCAGGTTCAGCTCATTTACTAATAACGTCTCATCACTCTACACCCAGTAATCGTAGCATTGGGTTCCTCTTGCATTCAACTAGTGATACCAGTCTAAGCACTGTTACTCTTGATGAGGACAGTAGAAATTCAACACGCCCTGGTTGAGGTAGCCATTACACCTGGCTCTGTAAGTTCATCCCAAGTACCAGGGATTGTTGATAGTAAATCTGATCATGTAGATCCTAACTCTAGTGGTTCTGGGAACAATAGTCTCAGCAAGCCCGCGAAAAGAGGTTTCACACAAGTGGCACCCAAGTATAAAGCAAAAGGGCACCACGAAAAACGAAGCCTGATCGAACGTTACCTTATACCTCAACAACTAGGAGAGCCAAACGATCGCTGGGTCTCCCACCTGAATATTAAACCCCCTAAATGTACCGAATTGATAATGTTGGATGGGTTATTTGTAAATCAGTCCTACGAGCTTTGCTATTGGGTTGAAATGCATGACGGAACAAGCGTTTTAAAACATGTGGACCAATTAAATCCTAGAAATTCAACAGTTGGCCACTCACGTGGTATCACTGACCAATCGCGAAGCCGTGGGCCATCTGATGTTCACAAACGAGCTGCAATTCCTACAAGTCATGCTTCCCTTTATGGTTCGCATATTTTGTACCTTATGTCTTGTTACAAATTATTCGTGTTGTGGCTTTTCTGCATTACATGATTGATCTTGAAATGGAGAAGTTTGCTTAGAGTGTTAACAAATTAGAGTGTTAATAATTTAATTATTTACTAGGATTTTTGCATAAGTTGTTTAATAATCTAATTTGTTACAAAAGACAGTTAAACCATTCATACTTTCGCACTTTATAAATTCTCTTTCTAAGGGAAAGTTTCCTGCCCTATAGTGGTCGATAATGTTCGCATAGCCCTCCAACTATATTTAGGGGAGGGCACTGTAGTATTTGTGGCTTAGCCCACAAAATGTGTCTCTTCCCAATCCCAGGATGCATCATCAGCCGCAATAAAAAGGGTAGCAGCCAAGCATCATGGCTGTGCAATCTTGTAACTGTCAGACTGACTGGTAGTCCTTCCTTTCTCTCCTGATGGGAAGAACTTGGTGCACTTTTCACGTTTTACCTTTTACACTTTGCACTTTCTTTTACCCCTTTATTTGGAAACATCATTTTACAGAATGACGTACGCTTTTAGAATCAATTTACGGTCACAATAAAGGTAAAACAGCAGTGGTTATCTAAAATTAAGGTCACTAACAAACTAACTAACCCTCTTGTTGCTAAACTGCTGGACTGCCTTCATGATTTTCTTTTCTTCATTTTATTTCAGACCCTATCCCGACCACACGACAATGAATCTTTACTTCTTCGCAATCGCAGCTTCCTTTCTCTTTGTAGACTATGTTAAACCGGAAGGAGGTGTAGACCCGAAAGAGACAGTAAGTACGAAACCGACACTGAACGAAGCTGATTCCACAAGTCGCACAGAACACGTCACCGTCCCAGCTACACCGGAAGCGCAAGTGAAGATCATTGTTCGTGACGACAATATGAGCATAGACGATATTTTAATGACGTATTCAGACGAAACGGATTCCATGCCGATGCCAAAGACAGTTTTTAATATATCCACAGGTGGTAAATGAAACTGTATGTTCGTGTGTTGATAATGTTCACTTCATTGTAATGGAATGTGTGCTTCCCATCTTAATTGTCGTATTTACAAAAGATGAAAAAAGAAATTTCATTTAAACGTTAATAAACTTGCAACCTACAACCTCGATTACGATACAAAACGTATTTTTGCAGCAGTATTATTTTTGCCTCTGTTCAATTCTTTAGACGTTTTTGTTCACGATCTCATGTTGGCTTTAACGTTAAAAAAAAACATTTCGACTGCGTCATATTGCCTCGCAGCCATGTTAATCTATATATATAATTACACAAGAGGCGGAACGCTGTCATCGGCAGCGCCAGCCAGCAGCTATCTCCATCTGCAGCAAGCAGGACATACGATGCCATCTCCGCCATCTACCGACGGAACGGCAAATTATAAAAGTAGCAGCCAAGGCCCGCTGAGATAGGAGCTGCGCACGGAACGCAACGGCCAGCAGCGTGAACATACGATGCCAACTACCAACCGAACGGCAAATTAAATGGGGGCGGGGAGGGGGGGGAGCGAAATGAGCGAGCGAAGCGAGCGACTCCGCTAGTATAAATAAATAAGGTTATGGTCGTTCTGCACTGTGCATACAGATTGGTGAACAATGAGACGCAGTTCTCCTCACTCCCTTCCCCTTTTTTTTTAGTTCACTTGCTATAGTTTATGTGAGACCATATCAACAAGAACACTAAACAATAACTGCGATAGTATATTAATAGCAAATTTTCTCTGTATAAGGTAATTAAATTTAAATAGCCTATACCTTATTGGCCCTCACCCATAACGATAATTTGGGGGTTGACAGTATGGCCGCCTTGAAGCGACGATGTCGATGACACCTAAACGATGGAGGCATGTTCATCAACTCAGCCACACGTTTACAGACAAGACTAGCGTAGATTAGTAGGTAGTGACGCTTTTCTGAAAACGTGTTGAAAATAAGACCTGCCTCCATCAACTGCACCAGAAGGCAGCACTTGTGTGGTTCTCGTAGAAGGCGATACTTGAAATAAAAATGGCGGCGTCGTTGCCATGGTAACCATTGCAATAGGGACGAAAATAGACAAAAATACTCGTGCGTGGGCAACATCCGAAGTTGAAGAACTTATTCTGTGTTGAGTCAAACTGTATATTGTTCGTTACAATAAACGTCAACCACGGAAGAAGCTTCAGCCTGAACGGCCGATGAGTATGCTTGTCAATCGTTCTCGGAACACACAACCATGCGTTATACTTAGCTCCACTCGTAACGACAACCCGTTTTAAAAGAGAATGTTGGATTTAAAACATAAAATTCATCACCCCTGTTCTGATCTTACTTAAAAATTATTTTAATGTCCTAGTCTACATTTTGAGCGATTAATTTTGTATTCTTATCGCAATCAATTTGTTTTAGTGACGCTAAATAGTTTTGAAACATCATGATGCTTTGCGCTTCCGTTACTTAAGGGCAGCACCCTCTGGCGGTAAATCACTGAAAGCAGGTACTTCTTTCGTCCAAATGTTTACCGTTGTAAGAGTGGTACTACCTCTATATTCTTCTACCCTGGACAATACGTTTATAGCCAAAAAGGTGGCAGACACTCATAAACCAAATCTCGACGTTTCGGGCCAAGTGTGGACCATTATCAAACGATTCAGTCAAATTTGAAGACAAAAAAACCTACAAAAGACAAGCAACAACCTTCCTGAGTGCCAGACAAAACTGTTAGGATGGCAAAATCAAAGTCAAAGTATTGTAAATTTTGCAAAGAAAATATAAGGTTAACTAGAATTTTCGTTGCAAAATTTGTAACAGATTTTCCATCCGAACAGTTTAGTCTGGTAACCAGGAGGGTTGTTGCTTGTATTTGCTTGGCTTAAGTTTGAGTGTCTCTCATGATAATGGGCCAGACTAGGCCCGAAACGTCCGGATTTGGTTTATGAATGTCAGTCCACCTCTTTGGCTATACACGTCTTTATGGGGGGGAAAAGTCAACTAACATACTGTAAATCAAACCTAGAAGCCTCTTTTTAATTCGACGTGTCACACGTCGAATTAATGCGGTTGTGGCCAAAAAACGGGGGAAGCCGATTTACGTCAGCGGCATCTCCTCAAAAAGCAGCCACATTTGATCAATTCTGATCCGACGAAATTCAAGTATGCGGGTGGGTGACTTGCAGTGCGCCAGTACACAAGGTATTATGCTCTAGTTAATTTAGTTAGGGCGGTTTTAGTTCGCTAACCTCTAAAAAGGTCTCTGAGCGAAAAACCGTTGTCAAATAGTACACGATCAGTGGCTGACGTCAACGCTTCCTCAGTGTAAAGGTGTGCGCTCAACGCCGATCATACGAAAAATGGCGGTGTGTAACTGCGCATTTCGGCAAGTCAGCTCTTCAACATTGCGGTCGGTTAGAGGCTATCATGTACGTTGAGATGGCTCCTGTCTTATGGCGCAGAACAACACAAAGTGAGTCATCACTTACCTTTGCGGTGATCTGGATGGTATACCGAATTTCTATGATTGAATCTGGACGGTACAATGAATGCGATGCTCGTATAAGACTTTTGCTGTTAATTACTGCGCCATCTTCGCTGCTTTTCGGGTGCGATATATTACAGTATTTTATTACGCGTATTTGTGGTGTTGTTTCCTATTAAACGAGCGAGCAAAGCGAATGATGTCCTGTTTTCACAGTGGCGGAGTAGCCAAAGGGAGGGAAGGGCGGGATATTCCTAATGGCCTCTGACTTCCGATTTTTTAAAAATCCGTAACAGGAAGACTCACGTAAGTTTTATTGGTTCGACATTAGTTTTAACCACAGATTTAAAATTACAAATAATAATAATAAAGATAATTATAAAACGATAGTAAAACAAATACTTTGTATTGAGTAGCCTAACAAAAATTGGCCACATGAAATTGCAGTGTTGTATTCAATGTGGACTTTGTCACAATTTTCGTGTGAATATTTTAACTTTTGTTAATACACCTAAAAAGTGTAAATAAATTTAAAGTAGTCAACCTCACGTACCCTCAGCGCAATATGATTTCTCCTACTCCCCCCCCCCCACCAAATTACCTGCTGAATTTATGAAATATGGTGTTCGAAGATTTAAAAAATGTAAAAGTCTGATGAACAAGAACAACGGGTACGGGAAACTGTAAAACAACGAAGCTTTCAGTTTTTTGTTTTTTTTTTGTTAGAAAACCAATATCAGCGTCCGATGAAAACTTATCTGGTCAGTGATTGCATCGTCGCACACAAGATTTTGGCTCATTTGCCGTATCGTAGTAGCAAACGTTACGAGACAATTTTTTTTAATGTAATGTGCAATATAGTCGATATTCTTCAGTACACCATGCATTTAGATTTTTTAGTAGTGTTCTGTTGGTATGTCTGCCGTTCCAACTTCATACGCCAATGACAGATATTTTTTTATTCTACCATACGACACGTCGAATTACTAATGCAGTGTTAGTGCATCTTGTTTGTACTTCGTTGCTATAGCAAATGTACACAAAGCAAACCCCTGGCTACACTCCAACCAAGTTTAAAAGCAGGTAAACCGTTCTCAGTTATGACCGAACGAGCCTAAACATACTAAGGTATTTTATTAATTTTTTTTTTTTTTAAATTAATTTGTTTGAGCCTTAAGTCAACCGTAGCAATTTGATGCTTGTGTGGCTGAACCGGCTCAACTTTGAACATTACCAACATTTTTTTGAGAGAAGAAATACATGTTAAAGGGAGGGGCAAACCCGGGGATTTGAACCGGGAAACCTTCGACCATCATACAGGGGCCGAAAGATTGTTCATAATTGGCCAGAATAAGTTTCCATAGCTGCTGAAGGAGCATGGTAGCCTCTCACGTTACCCTGGCAGCATTCCTGGCAGGGACTTTGCCAGGTTCCCTTTCCAGGGGTTCGACCAGACACGCAAACCTTCAGCAACCAAGAAACCAGCCACGATAACCAAGAAAAAGGGATATAAGCTGGCTTAATTGCCAGAACACTAAAGATTAATGCACGAAATTAGTAAACAATAATTTACAAGGTAAAGGCTTTAACAAAGCAGATACTTCACACATCTACCGAGTGAGAAAAAATATAGATTATTCATAGAAAGAAATAAAACAATTGCCCTGACTGGGTATTGAACCCAGGACTTTCAGGATATCCAGCCTGCTAAAATAAGGAATTTTAGGCAGTTGTTTTTTTTTCTTTCTTTCTTTCTCTGATTAGTTCATCTTGTTTTTTTCGCAAGGCCTTTAACGCTTTATCTTGTGATTTATGGACATTATGTAATTTTGTATCAATTTTTTGTTCCAGTAAAACAGGTTGCATCGTCTCCTAAAGGCAGCACATACGGCAGGCTGAATCGTCTATCCAACCATTGCGCAATGCACATTACATAGCTTTCAAGTCCGCTTAAAAAAATCCTTGCCTTGTTACAAAATTACAAGACATCCAAGGTCGTAGAGTTAGAATCAGCTCCAATACTGGACAATTCAGAAACTGCAGAATATAATTTGTTGTGGTAAACAAACCTTACACAGTTCAAAAACAACCGTCGTAAGCATCCGGGGCAGAGGGAAACCAGTGCAAACCACCCCGGACGCTACGACGGTTGTTTATTCATTACATCTCCTTACTGCAGTTTCGTATCACTTTAATTAATTCAGTAATTCAAGCCCGTTGAAATAAACAATTTTAGTTGGGAGAAATTTTTTTTTATCGTTGAGCAATCCCTGTCAGAACGTTCATCACTATTAGCTAAAGGCGCTTCCTCAACATCGTCAAATCAGACCACGGCAAAGCAGATTTAACGCCTGCAGGTATACAATAAAATAGGCTACGTCATCACATTACGCGATCCAGGGTCACTCGAAACACGAAACAACACCGACGTGTTTATTATACAGCCGAACTCGATGAGAAAATAAATAAAATAAATAAACGAAATGTCACGGCTTGCCTGAGGCCAAATTGGTGGGGCCACGAAGCATCATTTTTACCTTGGACCTACAGACGCCGACACACTTCAAAGAGCAAACAAGCACATAAGGTAAGCGCCTTTTACAACTTAAATATTATATGGAGGTATAAAAACGGAAATCATGGCTACCAATCCGTCATGAACGTTAACACACAGCCAACATGAATTCGGAAAACGACCTGACATATGCTAAATCTACGTCAATCAGCTCTGGGGAGTCCATTACCCCAAAACTATTTCCATTTGACCTGTAGAGGAGTAATATTAGTTTGCTTTTGAGCTAACTTTTAGTGCACCATCGCCTCCTATATTTGTGAAAAGGCCTTTACAAACTAATGATTTGTGCACCTTGTTCTGATGGTCGAAATTTGACCAGAAATCCACTAAAATTGTACTAAAACTGTTTTTTTTTTGTTTTGTTGTAAAATTGTACTTAAAATGAATTCGACGATCCTAATTGGGGTTAATTTTAACCTACAGTCGTGCGACGTGTCATAACTTCGCATGAGATTGCCAGGAAATAAATGCATGGCGCCAGACTGCGTTAGCTAATGCCCAATACATCTACGTTCAGGCCTGTAATATTTTTTTTAAATCAGGCTTTTAATTCAGTTGTAAAGACACAAATACTCGGCCGAGCAAGATATGCAGTTGCTGTACATACACTTGTTCATTTATTTCACTGGGGAGAGACCTGTATGATTTCTGCCCAGTGCTCCACAGCAGATATTTTTGCTGCTCCATTTTTATGATGTCTGCCCACTGCTCTACGTGGAATTTCGGCCCCCATCCATAAAACACCTGAGGAAGGAATTCCATCTTTGAACTTGTTTTTTTTTTCTTCTTGCAAGATAGCCCCTTTGTCGGTAATATGAACTAAAACTGAGAAGGGTATTGTATTTCAAACACACCCACAAGCATAAAATCCAAAAACATACGTAAAATCCAAATATTTTTTAGCCTTATTTAAGCTAAAGCAAACTAATGCGCTATAGGTGACTCAGATCAATTTTTGAACTTTACTATATATCTTAGAAGGAGGAAGAATGTTAATAAGGGCAGGGGCAAACCCGTGAATCGAACTGGGAAACCTGCGACCATCCCACGGAGTGGGTGTAGCCCAGGTGGTTTCCAGAATAGAACAGAATAAATCTCGCAGTCATTGAATGGAGGAAAGTAGTCTGTCACTATCTGGCCGACACTAACTGGCAGCGACTTTGGCAGTCGCCAAATTTCCTTTCTGGTGACCGACCAGATTAGCTTGGTTAAGCTCTGCCACCTTGCATCCACCACGACCGCAAAATTAAAATTCCGTTATTCTGCAATGCAACAAAAATATAACAGGACGTTTTCGTTTGGTTTTTGACAAGCTTCAAGCCAAAGAGTCGGTGCGTCCCAAGCCCTTACACAGAAAGCAGCTACAGTACGCGTCCCACACAGGGCTGGTAGCCACCCCACCCACTTTGTCCGATTCGAATGAAATAAATCCGAATGAAATCAGTGCTTCCATTCACATAATTAGTGCTGCATTACATGCAAAAATAGTGATGTTTTAAGTGGGAGGGTGGACAAACTTTATGCTAGCCCCCTCCCCCCAACTTGCTCCAAGGCAAATAAAACTTGCGCCAATATTTAGTGCTTCATTAGTGCTTTTTCATTGATTCCATTGGCTCATTCCCTGCTAATATTCGTGTTGATGCGGCTTGATTGACGTCAACATCGTCAGCGATGAATCTGTTTCGTCAAAACTGTTACTTCGCGCATGCTCAAACCTCCAACCCAGCAAACCACCTCCCTGAGATGGTTCGCAATTTGGCATTGCTCTCGCCTGGTCACATCCATTAGCCAATCCTGGTCAAATCCATTAGCCAGTTCTGGTCGCGGTGAAGGTATGACGTTTCTAATACCACGCTGAGCTTGTAGAGCTGTGTTGTAGTTTAGGAAGGTACTGAACGGGTGACGCAACATCACTGTGCACGCGCAACGTCAAGTTTGGAGCCAAACTGTCTCTAACAGTGGTGCGTTCTGTTCGCTCTGTTCGTTGCTTTAGGAAGGTACTGAATCTAATATGGATTGTATTCAACCTGAAATTGAATAGAGGGAGGGGCGTTGCTCAGTTGGGTCGCCTTGGGCGCCAAGGAGGCTAACCACGGTCCTGGTACCTACATCTCATTCGACTATATGTCACCACGACGATTTTGCTCGCCGACATTTCTCGTCTTTGAATTACTGGTACGAACACGAGGGATGGTAGACGGTTCAGATCCCGTGCGTTTCTTTAGCAAAACAAGACCATGATGTGAAATTAAGTTGAAATTATAGGTCAGCAGAAACATTAGTGTGCTTCCTTTATATATTCAATGACATTTGCAACCATGATATCTTATTAGTGACAATGCTTATTAGAGTTCGTTTGCGCACGCGAATTTCAGAAAATTGGACAGGAGGAGGCGGAGGCGGCGGAGCGGCTAACAATGTTACAATGTTAAAATGTTACAATGCTGCAACATGTAACAATAGGGTAAGGGCTCGTTTATGCAACGAGACCTTCTCGCTCGCCGAAAGCTATTTGCTAGGCAACCGTTTTTTTTTATTTACGATTAATTTCCCGTTTCTATTAAATGAATGCAGTAATAGACAACAAATTAAATGTATTATAAATAACAAAAAGCAGAAAGTTAAAAACCACTTTAGTAATTAAAAACACATACAGAGTAGCCATCAAGTGCTGGTGAAACAACGAAATCACTAATTCGTTGTGATTTCGTTGTTTCGTTGTTTCACCAGCACTTGATGGCTACTCTGTATGTGTTTTTATAAATAACAACACCGACAATGAACAAAGTGCAACAGTTATTTTAAACACTGCTACAACATTGTTGCCATTTCACGCTATTTCCAATATTTGCTATTCTCGCTGAAAAAACAGGTTCTAGCATTGATCTGATTCTAACTATAAACGAGGTTTTATGACCGTATTCTTAGTGGCCCGGGTTCAGTAGTGGTTCTACGGTGGGGAGGAGAGGGAGCCAACCCTTTTCAGAGGTCTACAATGTTCCACTAAGTATATAGATCGCACTACATACATAAGGGGAAGGTCTTAAAAATTCTCACATTATTTATAAAGGCGAAAAGCTTATACGAACACAAAAATGCCCTCTCCCCAACAAAAAATAGTCTGAAGATTGAAAATGGTGGGGACGGAGGGGGTTGGGTCCCTTACTTTCGATCTTGAGGCTATTTTGTAGTATAAAGCCGTAGATTTTTTGTTGAGGAAGAATATTTTTTGAGTTTGTGTAAGTTTTTCGCCTCTCTAAATTATGAACCCCCCCTCCCCCTCCCCCCAATCAAAGCTCAGTCTGATAAATGGACCTAAATCGGTACGGCGAACAGCAAATAAGCCAAAAACAAAGGTTCTCAAAAGGTCGTCTGGCTTTTCCCCTCCCCCTCCCACTATAAATTCCTAGATTCGCCCTTGCCCGGGTTATTAACTGCGTGCCCAGTGGTGCCCCGGTAGCAACTCGGACCTGGTGCCGCATCTCCTCTGGACCTCTTCAATTTTGTCGATGTCTTTCAAAA